>VYXH01012749.1:382118-457176 GCA_013397275.1 Burhinus bistriatus
ACCACAATTTCCCCCTTGGGTTTTGTTTTTTTTTTTTTTTTTTTTGGTGCGTATCTGAAAACTCCAGATCTGCCAGCCCCTTCTCTTCCAGGCTCGTATGGCCAGCAAAGACCATTATCGTTGTTACTGCTGTGATATATACTGTTAGCAGCACTGCAATGTCAAACAACCCAATTCATTGCATCAGGCAAAGTGAAGTGTACATATATATACATGCATACATATATATACACATATGTATATATACAGGTGTAAATATAGCCCTGACCCATATCTGCACGTTATGCAGACCTGTTGGGTGTACGGTCCCTGAAGGTGAGGTTTTGGTGTGTGAATTAAGTACTCCTAAAGAGGAGGGGTTTGCAGAGACCACTCATTAAAAATCTACCACAGCCCCCAGGGAGCAGGCTGTGTTGCATAGCTTTGTTGGTATTAACAAGATCTTCACACCGTGTTTCACTTGGCCGTCAGGACCGGCCTGCTGCTTAGCAGCACGGCTGCGATTGCCCCATCGCCTGCTCCAGGCATGCCCGTGGGTGCTGGAGCCTTCTGGGTTTTCCCCTCCTTTTCTTACATATATATATATATATATTCTCTCTATATATAAGGTCTTAGACAGTACAACCATGGCTTCAGTGGGATGTTGGTACAGTAAAACCACTGCATTAGGCAACATGCGAACCCAGGCTCTGAAGATTTATTTCTTCTTTTCAGTTCTTACTTGTGTTTCCCTAGGACGGGTCTGCAGCTGGTATAAAGCAGTAAGTATTTTGACTTCCACGCTGCAATGTAGTGCAACATCAGCTCATGCGATGGAGCTGCTGGCAAAAGCCATCTTCATCACCCACAGGGGAACTGTTGGTATTCTTTCACTAGAACTGAGATTTTGCCCACTGGGTGATGAAGACATTGGCCTCTAGGGCTGCAGGTCCATCGCAGAGGTAGCAGCTAGTACCACCCAGCAGAGCTTAGAGCTGAAGGTGGTCACTGGCACCATTTTCCTCTGTGCAGAAAACATCTCCACTGAAGTGCTGGTGGAGCTGGATCTCAGAAAGCGTGATAGGCTTTCGTTTTCCAGGCCAGCAGGCGGTGTGTCTGCTGTCCCAGCTCACAGCTGCTGGGTCAGGGTGTTGCGTGGTCCTTTTCTCTGCAATCTTCAGCTTTTGGCAGGGAAATCTCTCTTTGTTTCCTTCTCCTCCACCCTTCCCCACTGCCACCCTGGGGCCTTCCTCACCTTCCTGAACTCCTCAAGGTTTCTTTGCTCCCTGCAAAGCTAAGGGTGCCCCAAGTGCCAGCATCCCTCTGCTACCCTGCCGAGCCCGCAAACTTTGGGAGACGCCTTACCACAAAGCAGAGAGGTGTCAGGAGACCCAGAGTCTGCTCATGACCTGCTCGAGCAGCTTTCCCACCTCCTCCGGACCCTTCCCAAGAGCAGCCATCACCTCCCTCCCTTTCTCAGCTTCTCCTCTTGCCAAAATGTGATCTCCTGGGACTCGGACCAAGCAACAGCAGCAGCTCGCTCAGGGAGCTGCAGGAGAAAGCCCCCATGCAGGACCTTCGTTGAGGTCAGCTGTGCTTGCTGCCATCAGCCCCGCTTTGCTAAAAGTCCTGACAGTAAACAACAGGCAGGGGAGAGAGGTGAGATGGAGTCGGACCTCATCTGCAGAGGAGCTGCTACGTAACCCGGCAGAGCTTCGGAAATGTTTCTCGCCTGAGCTCATCTGCAAAGGGAGCTCAAGCGGGTCAAGTCTCTGCCTGTCCCCCCCGCTTCCACCGACACAGCCATTGCCCAGAGAGGGGAGCCTGGAGAGTTGAGCCACGGGGCCGAAAAAGGCAAATACTCACTTGTTGCCAGAGACAGAGCGATAAACTGAAGAGGGGGGATGAGGATGAGAGTGGAGTGATGATGAACGTGGGTCGTGAGAGGCAGCTGGGAGCAGCAGGGGGCTGTCCGAAGCCCTGCAGGAAACAGGGAGGACTTTCTGGGCTGTAACTCTACACTCCTCCCCTGCATCCCCGCAGCCAGGGAAAGTCAAAGTCATGGAGGAAAAGCAGCTCCCGATGCCGTAGGCAGGCAGAACCCGCTGTAACGGAGTGATGAGCAAAGCTAAACCAGTGTGGATGGCACTGAAGCGTGACACTCATGGCCCTGGGCTGAGCCGTGAGAGATTCACCCTGGGAAAAGGAATGGCAAATATTCCCCCACGCCACGTTGCTGCTCTGACAACCCGCAGCACTCGGCTTGGCACCCATGCAGCTTGACTGACTTTAGCAGTTACTGGGGGTGGGACATGGGGCTGGAAGGAGGCTTGAGCTCCATGTCTGAACATAGCACAAAGCGCACATAAACGCGGCTTTCTTTTCCCAATTAATCCTGTTGCGATTTCTAGCTGCAGAAACCAGGCTGCCGACTGCAGTGTGCTCATTAGCTGCTGTGTTTACAGAAGATAGCATTGTGCAGATGGCAAACATTTGATGACGGGCAACCGATCCACCCCCGCTTTTCTGCTCCCAAGTTAAAAACAGCTGTTCAGACAGATTCAGGAAAGATTTGCAAGCTGGGCTTCTCTTTTCAGGGGGTTGGGTGGATTGGCATTACCCTGAGAAAAAAGTAAATGCAAGGGGATGCATTGCTCTCCAGCAGAAAAAAAGTCTCTGGGTGCCCTGCTGGAGTTAAATGGGGATTTCCTCTTGCTTGGTCCCCCTCCGGATGATGGATGGATGGCCCCAAAAATGGGGCAGCACAGGGGGAGTTCAGAGAGGCTGCTGGTGAGACACTGGCCCAGGTTGCCTAGAGAAGCTGTGGATGCACCATCCCTGGAGGTGTTCAAGGCCAGGTTGGATGGGGCTTTGAGCAACCTGGTCTAGTGGGAGGTGTCCCTGCCCATGGCAGGGGAGTTGGAACTGGATGGTCTTTAAGGTCCCTTCCAACCTAAACCATTCTATGATGATTCTATGTGTGAGGCTGTGGCCCGTGGGAATGGCAGCTCCTGGGTGCTGGCAGCCGCAAACGTTGAGGGAACCAGCACCTTCGGGGTGAGCAGGATGCCAGCACGAGGGAAAGAGACCAAAAAAATGCAACATGGGAACCCAAAACAGATAAAAAGGCAAAAATAGATGGCACAGCTGGACAAAGGTGACCAGGGCCTTTCTAGAAGCTGTTGCACCTCATTTTCAGAGTAGTTGACATGCATTTATTTCAAAGGGGTTTGGGAGCCCTGGAGGGGCATCCCCATTGTTTCTTGGTGCCTCAGCTTCTCTCCAGGGGAAGACGTGACTTGGCAGCCAGAACTGACCTTGGAGGATGGGGCAGTGCAGCCCCTTCCCAGAAGGAGCCAAAGTAGAAGTGCAGGAGCACAAATATTTGAAAAATAGGACTCATTTTTCAGGGGTGTGCAGGGGAAAACATTCTCAGAGGAGTGGTTGTTTATTAACCATTTTATTTTCACTTGCACTGATAAAGTCCCTCTCAAAAATGTAGGGTGTAAAGTTCATGTGATAAAAGCACAGATTAGTGAAAAGACAGTGGTTTGGGCTTCTCTTCATTAGCAATTACTGTCATCCATCCTCTGATATACATTTGCATTACACTTGCCTCAGAGGCCTCAGCCCAGTCAAAAGCCTGTTGTCGTTGTAATTTTTCTGACATGGGTAGCTGCCAATATTGCCAAGAGGTACAGAGGTGCGTCTGACATTCCTCCCAGGAGACCATGCATGTCTTTAGGAACTTGTCCCTTGGCAAAGCTCAGTAGTAAGGCCCATAAGTCCCTTTGGTTCAGAAAGGTTTGGTTCATAAGGAAACAGAACTGAAGCAAAGGTGTCCTTAGTGTCACTGAGGCTACGTCTGATGGATACCCACCACCATTCTGCACATGCTCCTTAGCATCCCAAGGGAGCAGGAATGGTGGTTATGAAAAGGTCTGTCTTTCTTTTACAAAGCCAGCTACTGACACCAATGGTGACTGTGTTTTGGCCCCAGGATGGGGAGGGCTGGAAGGATCATTCCCCCTCCTCCTTACTCCATGTCACGCAACATCCTCAGAGCGTGTGAAATCCCTCACCTCTGCGTTTTGGATCAGGTCCTCATACGTGGTGGGGCAGTAGGCTTTGTACAGTTTTTCCGCCAGTGTGTTGCTGCCCGCGACCACAGCTTTCCGGTTGTGGTTCATGAAGTTCCACAAGTGCAGCGCGTAGGAGTGGTTGAAATTGGGGCTTTTGTCCCACACCTCATAGTACCGGCCCCAGGCTGGGTACGGTATGGGGTAGAAACGCTGGGGATTGAGGAAGGAGATGTTCTGGCAGCTGTGGTCCTCAGTGCCTTTGAAATCCGTGAGATTGCAAATGGTTTTGAGCATCCTTGTCATTAAAAAGGGTCCCTGGTTCCCCCAGATGTTCCCATTGTACTTGAGAACAAAGTTCTCCATGCAGTCCCAAATAAATTTGTGGTGGGCAGGGAAGCCAAAGATCCCATTGCTGGAGAACCGTGACTTCTGCGCTGCAAGGAAGCTTTCCTCAGGGATGGGCCTGATGGAGATGACATCTGTGTCCATGTAGATGCCCCCATACTTCCAAATAAGCGCCAGTCTGCTGGCGTCGGAGCTGACGTGGACCCAGTTCTTCTCCTGCTCTGGGACTACCTGCAGAGTTGGAAAGGTGAGACAGTGATGCTGCCAGCAGAGAACAGATCACACCCATCCACTGGGCTGCTAATGGCACCATAAAACTCCACCTGCACGCCTGCAAATGTCACTGACCGCCTTTTCTTCCTCCAGCTATTGAATTTTACTGGAATAAGATAAGGGGGCAGTGCAGAGCAATGATTTGTTAATAGAAATGAATGCAGGAACATTTCACGGGTGTTTTGATGGAATCTACAATGTTAAATCAATGATACCATGAATCATTGCCTGCTATTTCAGTGGGACACAACCCACTTAACACACTCCCTGTTCACTCCCAGCTCTTTGAAACAGGCTGGAGGGTTTTCACTGACACTGTTGGTATTTGGAGTCATTTTTTTCTCACAAGGAAGAGTTTGGAGGAAATACGCTTGCCCTGCAAAGAGATGGAGCTAAACAAATTTGACAAAAGTGACTTGCAAGCAGTTTGCCAGGAATTTCTTCCCAGGATGGAGCTTGCAGGATCCCACCTTGGTTTTGCATATTGGTGTTACAAAAACTGAAATCACTCCTGCATCTTATCTACTGCAGGCTCTGTCAGCGTGTGGCAGCATTAACAAGTGCTCAGGCAGCACATTTTGTTCAATCAGTTTCTGTTGAGCAAGATTATTAAGCGATGTTTTATCAAAACACGTATGCAATCTATTTTTACCAATGTTCCGTTTGCCAAAAAATCTGATTCTCCAGATATGGGGAAAGAAGGTGATTATGCGTTCAATAAACAGATCGATGAATACACTGCAAAACATGGCCAAAATGAATCCATTCTGAACCAAAAAATTAAAAGTGACTAATTTCACATAGCCAGTCCTGTGTTCCTACATTCATTTTAAGCCTACTTCAGACCTTTCCCCCCAACTATTTAAAATTATTTTCCTATTTCCCTATTTTTCTCTTACTATATCACTCACCTGGTTGTACCACTGGAGCAGAGGGGTCTCCTGGAAGACAGTTTCCATCTGGAGAGGAAAAATGAAGACATTCTTCATAGAAGACAAAAGCGAGAAGGCTGCGTAGCTGGAGTTCAAGTCCAACGCTGTGTCATTCGTAAGTCCCTTCATGAAGAGGATGATGGGTCGGTCCCGGTAAATCCTGGCGGCAGACTCCACGGAGCAGGACACCAGCGGGGGCGGCTCCAGGCGCTCCGTCGTCTCCAGAAAGATGATGCTTTTGCCAAGGTTTAAGATCTGCTCAGGTGTCAGGAAGTGTTTGGACATAGGCACATAGGAGAAGAAGCAGCCGGACAGCAAGGAGATCTCGTACAAAATGCCAGAGACAAAGAAGAAGCAGAGGCATATCTGGATTTTCTTCAACATTCTTGCTTTCCCTGGGCCTTTGGTGTCATGCCTTGGACATAGATGCTAAGGAGAGACAAGGAACAGCAAAAATATATGCCAGTGTTATTACTTAGCAGGACTGGGAAATAGTAGGACGTGGCTTTGGACAGCGTAGCATGAAGGCAGTTTGGTGCAGCTCATGCCTCCACCCTGTAGTATGAACGCAGTTTGGTGAACTCATGCCTTTCCCCCAGGACAAGCCTGGCGAGGTGTCTCACAGTGCAGAGGGCTCTGCCCACAGGGGTGAAGTGGTGGGGTCCCACCTCCTCACCCCCAGCCAGACAGGGCAGACTAGGAGAAGGGAAATGCAGCTGTGTCTTATGGCACAGCTATGCAGTCATTGGGTTGACAGAAAGGGAAGGACCAAGGGAGAGAGCAGGGAGAGCAAGGCAAGAAGGATCACGTAGCCCCATGCCAAGGCAAGGACCCCCAAGCCCATCCTTGGGGCAGGCTGGTGTAGCAAACTGTTCCCAAGCACTGTGTCATCATGCCAACATGTCCTTGTCTGCAAGCAGGAGATGTCCAGGGGATCTGAGGAGCAAACTCTGATGTGCCAGTGGAATTAGGTGGCCAAGGGGGCTGCGAGTCCCAGCGAGGGGAAGGTCATGATTACAGTTTGGGATGTGTCAGCCAAAGCTAAAACATTAGCATGTAGGCACTGAAGTCTTTTTCCCAATTTGCCCTTCCTGCTCACACTTCAGCCCCGAAGGCTGTGAGGGACTTGGATCCTGCAGGGATGGGGGCTGCAGAAAGATGACAGAAGACAGACGAAAGGAGAGAAAATAGATGGTTTTGTACAAGCAAAGAACTAGGACCTACCTGGATTATAGTTCAGACAAATCCACATTTCCAGCTTGTTCGTTTGCCATCACAGTGGCAAGCAAGCTCCCTTAAAGCCCAGCTCCCTAGTGAAGACACCCAAACTGTCTGGAGCATGCAAAGCGATTTCTGAAGACAGGAGACTGATGCACGAAGGAAAACTGGCTCTGCTGCAGGCTGAATCTCAGTCCCAGAAACAGTTTGGGGCCAATGGGACCCACCTAAAAGGACAAAGAAGGGACAGTTTTTAGGTGAGACCCGTCTCACACGTACATCAGCCCACCCCAGCTCCTCATTCCTGGTCTTGCCACAACATGACCCTGTACAGCACTGGGGAGTTCCTGCCGGTGAGAGGCAGGATTGAATCTTATCTGCATTATACTGTTTGACAGGCTTGTGACGCAAGGAAATTCCCTCCTGAAATGCCACCTGGTTGCATCTGAGCAGCCCACATTTGACCTGCGGAGACCACGAGCCCAGGTCCAGCGGAGGGGAGGCACTCTGGATGACAACCCAATGTCCAAGCGACCCCTGGAAGTGTTTAAATCTTGATTAATTAAAGGGAATGGGAGGAAATATGGCTCTGTGTGCCTGGTTAATTAATGAGACGCATTACCATGTCACCCAGCCAGAATATAGATAAGTCCACAGCATAGGAAAGCCTGTGGAAATTCCCCTGCAAGTGCTGAGCACATGCTTGAAGCTGTGGCAGCTCGTGATCCATTTCTCAGTGCTAGATCTCATCGAATTAAATATTAAAGCAATGACTGTTCCCATCAGTACAGCTTTCCATGCCGCACAGCAGATTTTGTCGTTTTCCATTGCCGCTGCTCAGAGTTTCTCATTACACCCTGGGTTCCCACGACAGCACGGGAAAAGGTGCCAGGGGTGAAGTGGGTAACAATGCTATAGCCACCAGGCAGCAATGTGGCTGTGGGTATCATCTGCTGGACAAAGCCAGTGGGTTTGCAGCCTGCAGAGGAAGGAACGCTGCTTTTTAACCATATTATTATTATTATTTTTCCCTTCATTTTCCCACTTTCTCTCCTTGCGCCAGCACTCTGCAGAGGAGCCCCTGCTGTGAGAGGCAGCACCCGGTGCCCAGGGCCTCCCTGCAGATATCAAATTTGGACGGAAGGCAGGGAATGGAGAGCAAATACAAGTGGTTTGGAAATGACTTGTTTCCCAAGGCTGCTGATAAAGCAGTCTGTGCTGCAAAGCGCTGCAGCCCCTGTGATGCCCAGGCCCAGCATGAATGCCCACTGCTGATCCCAGCATGAGAGGGCTTGGGAAAATGCCACCAGAAGCGAGATTAAAATAAACTACATTACTTGAACTACAAAATTGCCTTCCACATTCCCCTCCTGCCTCTTCCTCAGACGCATGCTTCTGACGTGCTCCAGCCATTTGAAAACAAACCAGAAAGAACAAGTTGCCTCCTAGCAGCTCCCTCACCAATCTCAGCTTGGCCAGATTTTCAGGCTTTTTTTTTTTTTCCCCCCAGTCCCAGGTGTGACCTAAACCATGCCTGCTGCTGTTTCCATGCTGCTCCAGTGCAGTCTGGGGACTGGAGCTCCCTCCCTCTGCTCCTTGCATTTTTTAAATCTTGATGCTGCTCTCTTGGCAATATTTGCTTGAAGCAGAAAACTCAGGCTTTGCTTTGATTAGAAATGGGATCATCAGGACATTCCCATTACTGGATTAATATTTCTTCTTTGATGGCCTAAAGATCTGATGTCTCAGGTCTTTATGAGCAGCCTAGCAAAGCCGTGCTCGCAATAGTCATTCGAATTTAAAATAGTCCGGGAGGCATTTTATTTGCAAATCGTAGGGAGAGAATAAGTAGACACTCCAACAGATACCGTCTCTGTGTACGACATTGTGAAGAGAAACGTGAATCTTCATCGTCTCATTCTGGGAAATTGTTTTGCTTGGTTGGTTTTCCAAAACCCCTATGTGGCGAGTTATGAATTCTCATCACATTTGACCTGGAGGCTGCTGTTATCAAAATGTTCACTTCCCTGCTCAAGTTAAAAGGACTGCAGAACCGAACGTTAAAAATAAATCCCAGCCATTGAATAGATTACCCTGCTGAGTGGGTTGCTTTTCTGGATGCAGCAGACGGCATGCTGGCTTGATGGCCCATCTTGTAAAGATATTTCTTTTCTCGAGGCAATTTCAGTATTTCAAGTGCAGGATGAAAACGGGTGGGAGACGACAAGAGAGATTACTACGAATGTGTGATAATTCCTCCGAGGTGCCCGCGAGACACGTGCGGAGGGAAGGTACAGCAGGACATTTTTCAGTAAATGCCACCGAAGGGAGTGAGCCAATCAACCCGCCGGGGCGCTGGCAGCCGTGTGCACCCCTTGCACATCACAGCCTGACCCCATGGCAAACGCTGGGGTCTCTGCAGGGACAGCCTGGCCAGAGGGATCCCCTCCCAGGGCAGCCCACCGGGCACAACCCGCCCTGCAGGGATGCGGAACGCGGGCTCCGCTTGCACGGGAACCACATCTTCTCCTCATTCGCCAAAAGGAATTATTTTTTTTTAATAATAAAAAAAAAATAACAGCACCTGCAGCTTTCGGTTTGCACATCCCTTTAATTCAGATTGGGTTTGAGTTTCAGACTATCTGAAGCGAGTCCCCTGCATTATGAATTACAGTCTACGCACCACAGGTAAATAATACACGTAGCACAGTCCCCCTGCAATGCCAAACTCCGCTGTCACTGAATCCTCATCCCCACGGCTCCCGCGCATCCCTCGGGATTCAAATACAGACTCCTATGCTCTTGTCTATCCTCAAAACTGCGCCTGTCCTCCGAGAACCAGTGGGGTTTGCATTTGCGCCTGCACCCATCCACCTGGGTGACGGTCCTTATTTCTCCTGGCAGGGACTAACCCCAAGGCATTCTGTGTTTGTAACACATACGGCATCGCTTCAACCTACACCAGTTTACTTTCATGTTTTTACAGAATCTACTCGAGTAAATTACAGCCACAACCGAGTTAGCGCACGTGCGTGCACTTCAAAGCCAACTTCCTTCCCGATTTAACACCAGGCACATTTGGAAACCTCTTTCAAATGGAAAACCTGTAGAAGACTATCTCGTATTCATTACAGACTGTAATTAACGCAGCCTTTCCAACCTCCAGCAACGCATGCCAGCGAAGGGGCTTCTTACTGCACCGCTTCTCACCTGCCTTCGGATTCTACAACCTGACATGTGTCTAGAGATAAAGCAAAACTCACCTCTTGGCTGCAAAAAGCAGGCAAAGCGTGAAGTCTGTTGGGAAGCAAAGCCAAGCTGAACCACGCTGGAAAGTATCCACAGCCGGTGGCAAGCCCTTTGTCTGTGCCAGAGGAGCTGCACTGCCTCTCCACTATCTTCTGCTCTGCCAGGGCTTGGAGCAGCCTCATGGCTTGCTCTCCACCAGCTCTGGTGTTTGCATTCTTGGTGCGCTGAGATAAGGCTGAGGAAGGAGTTCGGGCTGTGTTTTCAGAGGTGCAGGCACAGACGAGCACGCAGTGCGAGCTCCTTTGGGCAGCCAGTTCTGGGAGGGTGAGGAGAGATGGGTGGGACTGAGTGGGTGCCAAAAGGCAGACCATTTGCACCTTTTGAGGGTGGTTTACAGCACATTAAGCTTTTTCTCTTTGCATCTAGATCTGCACTTGTGGACGCTACTTTGCACCGCATCTTAGATCTCTGTCCTATAGTAAAGAACAACTTTGCTGGAGTCGCATTGATCTCTGAGTACTTCCAAGGAAGGCAACAACAGGGCCTCCTCCAGAAACACATCCCAAATAACACCACGCATCCTGAACTGGCTGCCTGACAAGCTCAGATGCCTGCCCAGCTCCCCGTTAGGGACCAGGGAGGGAGGTTTGCTGATCCATCAAAGCTTCTGCTTGTCCCCCGCAACCTGTCCCCAGGAGTGGTACAGGAGCGCTGTCAGATGCCCCCAGCATTGGGATGACGCACCTCAGATTGGAAGGATCCCCCAGAGCTTCCCTGGCCCCCGGGCTGCAAGGGATATGAACTTCAGTGGCTGCCCTGTGCTGGGACAGCAGGATTTGTAAGGGAGAGGTGGAGTTGCAGCGCCAGAGAGAAGTCCCCAGAACATCTCTCCCGCAACCCTGACCTGTGCTGGACCAGCGCCGCTCAGCCCGTGTGAGGAGACCAGAGTACCCCGCTGGGATGCAAAGCCCCGGCTCCCAGTCACCCACAGCAATTAGGCTGCGTGCAGCTCCCCTCCTGCGTCTTTTTTTCCTTCTCCTCCTGATTTTTGGCAAGGCTGTATATCCAGGGCTGGAAGCTTTGTCCAGCCAACAGGCGCCAGCAGCCCTCCCGCATGTTGCACACCTGCAAGCATGGCAAAACCACCCATTTGCCACCCGGCAAACCACCCCTCTCCAGCAACAGCAATCACGTAGCGCTTATAAGCCACCAAAAAGCGCTCAGCTCATCCCCCTCCACAGCTTGTGGTAGCAGCAAAAAAGCCAGCCTGCCTGCTCTTAAAAATGGGCTACCGAATAACGCGAGGGCGTGCCCGCTTGCTCCTGGCCAGCTCGGGGGCACCCTTCCTCGCCTCACAACAGGGTGCAGGGAGCCTGTCCCCGGCTTTGTTTGCGCTCCCGCGTACGTGCTTCCTGCTGCGGAGAGCTGGCGGAGGATGCTAATGTTGCTGTAGAGCAAACAGTCCCCACGGAAAGCTGAGATAGTCGGGGCTTAATCAGCAGATAGCGCCCTGGGTGAAAACACAAGGAGGGCTCCAACTCCAAAGAAGTCCCTCGGGCAATGACGTAGGTGAGTAGCCCTCACGCCCCGACACACCTCTCTGTGAGAAACCTTCTCCTTCGGCAAACACTTGCTCAGGTCCATCGCTTGCAGTTTGACCTGCAAGGAAATAGCATGGCCAGTGTCCAGCTCCAAAGCCGGGAGCTCCTCCAGGGATGAACACATCCATCCATCCATCCGTCCGTCCGTCCATCCTTTCCGTAGTGTCTACGTAGTGTCTACACTACATCCGTAGTGTCTGCTGAGCCTACAGGATGCATAATATGGGGGCACGCATCGGAACAGATGGCAGCTTTTATTAAAAGTTTCAGCCCAGGTTTTACCTTGTGCAACACGAAAGCATCCTCCTCCTGCACCAGCTCCCTCCATCCGCCTCGATGTGCCACCGAGCCCCTTGCCCTGTGTCCTAGTTTGAGCGACACAGCACTAATTTCTTTTCTAATGCTTGGGGAAACTGCACTTTTAGAAGACTCTAGTGTCTGAATGTGTGAAAATACTGACTTTATAGCCAGCTATGCTGTGTGGGTTTCAAGGTCTTAGTGTTTTTGAGTCCTCCAGGTGCAGGGATGAGGAGGAGCGAGACCCAGGCACTTGGCCCAAGCTGGCCAACAGGATTATTTCATACCATGAACGGCACATTCAATAGAAATTAGAAAGTTTGCTGAGGAGTTCTCTCTCTCCCTTGATGGCGGCAATTCAGAGAACTTCTTGCCCTGGTGCCAGATCCCTGAGCCCTTCCCTTCCTCCACAAGCTGTAGCACTTGTAGTGTCCAACATTCACTGTCCCGTGCTGGGAGTGCACAGCTTCCTGCTGATAGAATGGGCCGAGCATAATTCTCATATGTTTTATATCGGCATCAGGATCAATATTGGTTCTTTAGTATTATTAATGTTAATTATTTAGTATTATCCTATTAAATCTGTTTACATTTCAACCCCTGGGTTTCCTTGTTTTCTTCTCAATTCCTCTTCCCGGGTGGGAAGGG
This sequence comes from Burhinus bistriatus, assembly GCA_013397275.1. NCBI lineage: Eukaryota > Metazoa > Chordata > Aves > Charadriiformes > Burhinidae > Burhinus > Burhinus bistriatus. Next base: position 394,743 of record VYXH01012749.1, read on the forward strand.
GTCATCAGGTGAGAGAATAATTGTCTAAATGACAACAAATTGTTGTGGGTTCCTCAAACCATAATACCCTGGAGTTAGGAGTGGAATTTTCTATGCAGCCCAGTCCTGCAGAAGAGGCGGTGTGAAGTTGTAGCCCAGAGCAGCCCGTCTCACCAACATATAGGGGAGATGATGAAACCACGAGTCAAAATGCATAGGCTCGAGGTGCAGCAGAAAGTGAGAGGGCTGTGCATGAATACAGGCTGCCCACAGCTCTCGCTGCTTGGTGGGAGCATTTGGGAAAGCACTTCAAGGCAGAAATGGGGTTATTTATCTTAGAGGATTTTTCTGTTGGCACCTGCACCTCTACAGGCAGAGCCCCAGGACTGGCTTGGCTCTGATCTCCTAAATGAGCATCTTCGCCCCAGAAAAGTGCTTTTGAGGGCTGGACTCATCCTGTCTCTTAATATATCAAACTGAGGCAAACCTCTTTGCATTCTCTCAGCCCCTCAATCTGGATGCCATGAGCTGCCACCAGGACTCTGCCTCATTCTCCTGCTCCATGGTGCGATGGGCCAGATGTCACTGCCATGGCCTCGCCTGTGGCCTGCTAACCCAGCACATAAGTTTGGGTCCCCCAAAGCTTGCTGGAAAGGCAGCAGGGGGGGGCAGGGACTGGACAAGCAGGCTCACACAGAGCGGTGAGCCCCATCTGCATGGAGCTGGGGTCTGTGCTGGTGGATGGGGCACTGCCAAGTTACTCGGACTGAGACTGCTGCATGTTTCACATCCACATAAAAAAAAAATTAAATACAGGGAGTAGCCAAAAAGACAAGGCGTAATGGTCGTAATGGTTTTAAACTGGAAGAGGGTAGATTTAGATTAGATATTAGGAAGAAATTTTTAACTCTGAGGGTGGTGAGACACTGGCACAGGTTGCCCAGGGAAGCTGTGGAGGTCCCATCCCTGGAGGTGTTCAAGGCCAGGTTGGATGAGGCTTTGAGCAACCTAGTCTAGTGGAAGGTGTCCCTGCTTGTGGCAGGGGGGTTGGAACTAGATGATCTTTAAGGTCCCTTCCCACCCAAACCATTCTATGATTCTATGAAAATCCTGGTGCTGCTCTGCATCGCCCTCTGGAGGAGCCTGGTTTTTGCTTCACTGCACGGGGAGCACAGAAAAATGGGAGTATGCAGGCAGAGGCCATGCTAGGTCTCCCTGCACCCCCAAAGGCTTGGTGGCCTGGCCAAGGGAGGTGAAAATCACACCCCAGTGTCACATAAGCAGTCTGCAGCAGACTGAGGTCCCAGCTACCAGCAAGGTGACTAGTGACAAAGTCGTATTTTCCCTTCACCTCTCCACGTCCAACAAGCACAGAGCAACACTTCATCCTTGAACACCATGGGAGACACACCATGGTTATAGGAAAAGCGTTGCACCAGCCTTGGCCCATGCTGTGCCGGCTCAGGTTTGGTTCACATGCAATCCTGGCCACTTGTAGTAGCACATCCAGTGTCTCGGTCTGCAGATGTTCAACAGTTTTGCCTGATGCTCTGCATCAGGGACAGTGCTCAGTGGGACAGCCTGGCTTCCTGTTCTAGAGCCCACCCAAGCCTTTATCTTCTCCATAGCAGAGACCCTGTGGAGATTTCTCTTTATCCTGAATAACCTTAGAGATAGTAATCCTACAAAGTCACCCTTACGCCACTCAGGCAAGAGGTTCCTTTTATTCCTGAGCCTGGGAATCTGCTTCAGTTTTGCTCCATGAAAGGATGAACATATCTGCTCTGGAGATCTCCTCCAAAAATGGAGGTGCATCAACGCGGCTGCTCAAGGGTGCTCCAGCAGTGGCTGTGCACTGCTCTTCATGACCCCAGCCAGCTGCTGGTCTGGATTTGGCCCCAGTAACATTCAAAAAGACGATTTCTCACCCTTTTGGAAGACAAGCCAGGGCTTGAAGGCAAGCATCCCATGCAAGAACTGGCATTCCCCTAGAAGCATAACACATAATATTTCTGTACATACTCTGAGCAACACGCAAAACAGGTTATTAAACAATATTAAACAGCATCTCATTTTATAACCCTTACCAAAGTTCTGCTCAGGTCCGTGCCTGTGACCACTGCCAAGCACAGGGGTTAGATAAGTTCCTTGGGGCTTATCACCCACTTACACTTCCCATATCTCCCTTCTGGAACATAGACACTTGTCCCAAATGAGCCAACTGATGTAGTTTTTTGCCGAAGTAGCTCCAAAGCGCTCTTTCTAGAAAGTTTCAGCCCATCTGACAACCATCTCAGGAAGTTACAGCAATTAAACTCGGGTGCCCATTGTCTGGGGGCTGTGCATGGGGCACAGCCCAGCTTTACACCATCACCTTTCACGGTTTTGCTGTGCACTTCCAAGAAAACTCTGGCTCAGCCTTCTCTGTAAAGTCTTTTGGATAGGGAGAGACAGCAACTAGACCCCCTTCACCTCCTCTGTTCTGGGTTGAAAAAGTGCAGCTCCCTCAACCTCTCCTTGCACATCCTCCATAACCATCCTGGTTGCCCTCCACTATGCCTTCGCTGGTTTTCCAATGTCTTTCTTATACTGGGGGCCCAAAGCTGGAGGCGGTAGCCAGCTATGGCCTCCTACATGCCAAGACAAGGGGAGTAAACCCCTCCTCACCCCACAGTGCTCAGTTTTCAGTAAGACCTCTGGAAGACCAGCCTGAATCTTCACAAATATAGGGCAAAACATGCCTGGATTTGCTCCCTTTGTACACTAATTGTTTTAGGCATCCTACTTGCTGTTGTTAACTGCCAGCATGTGTATCTTCCAGTATTTAGTGAAAGCTTGTGTCTTTTTAGAATTATGTTGATCTGGTAGAAAACTCGTTTGCGCCTTTTGAGCTTTCTTAGTTATTTTAGCAAAAATCAATAGCTGTCGCTTGGGAAACAGTAAAGTGCTTATACCTTACATGCATATGGACAGAAGTGAAGCTCATATCACCTTCTTATAAACAGAGGGACCCAGAGTTAAACCTCGCAAAACGTGAGCTCAGTCAATTCAGAGGAAGGCAGGGCCATAGGCACTAATGCATGGAGGAAAAAATATCAGAGGAAGGAATGCAAGGAGCTGAACTGTGCCAGATTACAAGCAATTGTAAAGCAATATATTTGTGCTTAAAGGTTTCCATATTTGTATTTCTAACACTCTCAATGCCTATACAGCTTTAGAGATAAAGCAAGTGTAACGACTAAAAAGGCAGACACCATATCTGCAATATGAGAAGAGTTTACTCTTATATGCCTAATTTTATTTTAAGCTTTTTGCAACTTCCCAGCTTGTGATAGCATCACACTCTGCAAATACATGTGCATTATTATAGCCTTCCTCCACTTCAATTTAGTCACCCTTTGCAATATTAATTTATACATCGTCATACCAGGACTTTGGGGAACTAACTAATTTTAAGTGTTTTCTGCATTGGATAGCTTTCACTTTTTTACGAGGGGTTATTAACTGAAGACATGATGTTTTTGGTACCGTATAGATGGCAATGGCTTAGTTGGGGGTGCTTCTAAACCTGCCTTTACATCATGAAGGCTTTTTGTGCTGGTGTATCAGAGTGCAAACACCATTACACCTTGGGGCCTCACTTGGCAAAAACACTTTCTAAAAATCTCCTCCCATCAGAAACAGCTCTGTTACCTCTGACTGGAGCCAGTGCAAACTACCAGTTTACATGCTAAAGATTATATTTCAGCCACTGAAAGTCAGGCTGTGTCAATCCCGCAGTCCCTGCAAGGCAAAATCCCCCCCACCAAGCAGAGCCCACTGCATGTGAGCAGGGCAGTCAAGAGCAAATCCACCCAGGTCCTACCCACAGCCGCAAGCCTGGTTCTGCTGGACCTCACAGAGCTCCTGGCCCCTAAAAAGGGGAAATGCTGGAGAAGTGATTGCTTTGCCGCTAAGAAAAGGTGCTGCCAATCAGTGTGACCTGGACAGGCTGGAGAGTTGGGCAGAGAGAAAGCTCATGAAGTTCAACAAGGGCAAGTGTAAGGTGCTGCACTTGGAGAGGAATAACCCCATGCACCAGTACAGGTTAGGGGCTGACCTGCTGGAAAGCAGCTTGGTGGAAAGGGACCTGGGAGTCCTGGTGGACAACAGGATGACCATGAGCCAGCAATGTGCCCTTGTGGCCAAGAAGGCCAATGGCATCCTGGGGTGCATCGAGAAGAGTGTGGCAAGCAGGTTGAGGGAGGTCATCCTTCCTCTCTACTCTGCCCTTGTGAGGTTGCACCTGGAATACTGTGTCCAGTTTTGGGCTCCCCAGTTCAAGAAGGACAGGGAACTGCTGGAGAGGGTACAGCAGAGGGCTACAAAGGTGATCAGGGGACTGGAACAACTTTCTTATGAGGAAAGGCTGAGGGACGTGGGTCCTTTTAGTCTGGAGAAGAGAAGACTGAGGGGGGATCTTGTCAATGCTTATAAATACTCAAAGGGAGGGTGCCGGGAGGATGAGACCAGTCTTTTTTCAGTGATAGGACAAGAGGTAACAGGCGCAAACTTGAACGTAGGAAGTTCCATCTAAACTTCTTTACTTTGAGGGTGGCAGAGCACTGGAAGAGGCTACCCAGAGAAGTAGCAGAGTCTCCAACTCTGGAGACATTCCAAACCTGCCTGGACCTGTGCAACCTGCTCTGGGTGACCATGCTCTGGCAGGGGGGTTGGAATAGATGATCTCCAGAGGTCCCTTCCAACCCCGGTGATTTTGTGAAAAGGGGGTTGTATAATACAACAAACGTTTGTAAATGCTCTATTAGCACAGTGCCTTCAGCAGGCTGATCTGCCCCATGCTGATCCCTGCCCTCCTGTGCTCTGCTCCACAGGGACAGAGCGGCTGATGCCATCCCCGGAATAACAGCAGAAGGAAAATGCTGCCTGCACCCCAGGGTGAGCAGGCATGCCTGATCCCACCACTGTCATTGCCAGAAGGTGGATTCAAACACATGGCAGGGCCAGGAGTTGGGCACCGAGCAGTGATGGATGCACATCTGCAGTAAGCACATTAGAAACCTACAGCAAAAGTCTATCAGAATATCATGCTTGATTTTATTAGCATTTTCTTGACAGCCAGCAACAAGAGCTTTCTATATTCATGAATTCATCAGATTCATATTTCAAAAATAATAAATGTTGTTATTATTATTGGAATGAATTTCTCTATTGTGTGCTGAGTGATTGTAACTACTTACTGCCTCCAGCACAGGAACCACCTAAAGAATAATACAAACAAATAATATTTCTGTAGTGGTTGCTACAGGGTTGTGTTAGGGTTTTTTTTTAAATGAGAAAGGTATTAAGCAGAACAACAGCAACAATCACAACAGAAATAAAGTCATTATAAGGTTGTGTATAACACTATCATTTTTTTTTTTCACGTAAATTTAGTTTGGAGCACCTGACTCATGCTTCTGTGAGATTTTTCTTCATTTCTTGGAGCTCTGCCTCTAATAACAGCTTCACACTTTCTGCTCGCTTTATCCTATGTACAGAGGAAGGAAAGCAAAATAAATCTCAGCAGAATGACTTCCCAATCCAAAGATTGCAAAGGAGGACAATGAGGCTGTTTGCTTGAAACCCCTTATCGACACCAATTAGCCCGTTTGTTCCCATGGCCCATGTGTGGGCCTCCTTGGTTCGTGTATTTTGGAGGTGGGGCTTTCACTCCTCATGGGCATCTTCAGTGCTGCAGCTTTTATTCTCAGAAGCTCATCCATGAAATGTGGTGCATTGACAAAGAGCAGAAGAGATGAACCAACTGACCATAAATTATGCACTTGCAAGCTAAATCTAGATAACTAGTGGATAGAGCAGATCAGTTGTGATAGATGGCTTTCCTCCAGCTAGCTGACAGCCTGGAGAGTGGGAAAAAAAGCAGAAGGGGCTGCAGAGCTGCCTGGGAGGCACTCCAGCAACTATGCTAGCACGGACCAGTCTCCCCTGCTACCACAGGAGGGTTTACGGTAGAAGTAATGAGTCCCTCTTCACCCTAGGCATTTCTTCCCCATTGTGATCAGCAAGTCCCCTCACTGCCTCCATCAAGCTCCATCCTGACCTCCCTTCACATGATCAATATGATGCCCCCCCTTCCCCCCCACCTCCATCCAAAGAGCTGCCATGGCATTGTAAGAGAGAAACTTAGCAAAACACACAACTTTCCAAGAGGCCCAGTCTAGTTGTCAGCATATTTTGAAAGGAGTCCAATAGGATGGATTCAAAAAAGATAGGATCCCACCATGCCAAAACACAACATTTGGTTGAGCATCTGCCCAAACAAAACTAACAGACTGCTGAGAAGGCTGCATTTTCCAGGGTTTTTTTAGGTGTGTGCACAATGGCAAAGAGAATCACTGTGAGCATCTTCAGCTACCCAGCCTATGTGAGCAAGTACCCATCGATAGATGGAGGGGACATTTATTACAAATCCTAGGCAAAATTTAAACTTATGGCCTCAGTGTGACAGCAAGTTGCTCTGCCACTACACTAATATTCTCAGCATATCCCTATTCAGAATTCAGGATTTTCCTCTGCAATAATGTGGACTAAATCTGCAAGTTGCAGACTCTTGGTCTGTTGCAGCAGAGTGGAGGAACCAGTCACTTCCATGTTACCTCCATTTCAGTCATGCCATGTCATTATTTGATGAGAAAAATTAGAATTACATTTTGGTGAGTAAAATTCATAGGCAACTTGCCCTCATTAACTCTGATGACCACCTGTGCATCCATGACATCAGAGATGGTATGAGACCTTCCCATGAGCAGCACTCTGCACTGGCACGTTTAGAGGAGGACCTCTTCTCTCCCAAGCATAAGAATAATTTTTGCAATTACTTAGGAGTTGCAGAGGTGTCTCTGAGCCATGAAGATCTATCCTACACGGACAACCTGCAGCTCCCCCTTCTTGCCTTCTGTCCCCTCTCTTTGGAAATTTGTGCTCATATGAGGGACTGAGGTAGGCGCCAGATCTTAAAGAGGGCTTAGAAGAAAGATGGGGACAGACTTTTTAATAGGGCCTGTTGCGATAGGACAAGAGGTAATGGCTTTAAACTAAAAGAGGGAAGATTCAGACTAGATATAAGGAAAAAAATTTTTCAGTGAGGGTGGTGAGATGCTGGCCCAGGTTTCCCAGAGAGGTGATAGATGCCCCATCCCTGGAAACATTCAAGGTCAGGTTGGACAGGTCTCTGAGCAACCTGGTCTAGTTGAAGGTGTCCCTGCTCACGTCAGGGGAGGCTGGACTAGATAATCTTTAAAGGTCTCTTCCAACCCAAATCATTCTGTGACCTCCAGACTAGGGACAGTGGATGGAGAGACGACAGGGATGGACAAAAATGTCAGGACAGCAGAAAGGTGTGTCTTCAAAGCAAGGGGAAGGCTAGAGCTAGGCTGAGCGTGACCATGCGCATATAAGGGAAAAACAAAATCATTGAAAGTTTCCTTAGTGAAATAAATAAAAGTAGGCAGAAAGGGGGCCAGCCAGCCAGCAAAAGCAGGACCAGGCTAAAGGGTAATCAAATCATTCCCTCCAAATTAAACAGATTATTAGTTTTTGATGGTAAAGGTGATGTGGTTCAGGGAGTGAAGGCAGACAGTTACCTGGAATAAGAGGTGGGGAATGAAAGCAGCCACATCTGTGGTGAACACAGAATCCTGGAGGGGACCCAGATGAAGACTGAGGGGTTGGGGAAATCTCCATCCCATCTGGGGAGAAGCAGCACATGGTGTGCAGAGGGGAGAGCAGAGATTTCTAATGAGTCTTGCAGGTCAAATGGCACTGATTGAACCCCCACAAGCAAATGGATTATAAGGAAAGTAAAGGCAGATAAGGAAAATGAAAAGCATGAGCTAGCTAGCTACAGATGTGTTAACCCGTTTATAGTTATACACAAGACTGTAGGACAAATTCTGAAGGAAACATTAATTAAAGGCACTGAGAAAAATGAGATAAAGTGCAACACAGGTTTACCAAAGGCAGTTTGTGCCAGACTGTGCTGACATCTTCCTTTGATAAGATAATTGGTTTTCCAGACAAGGGAAATTTGGTAGATCTAATCTATCTGGAGTTCAATAAAGCATTTGATATGGTGCCGCATGGGAAATTATTAGTGAAGCTGGAGAAAATGAGAATTAACAGAACTCTGAAGTGGAGAGAGCAGGGGCTGGCACAGAGACAGTGGCAGGATTGTCATGGGGGAAACGGGACTAGTGAGAGGTTGTTGTTGGGTGTCCGAAAACCCTGTCTTGAGACTGATCCTGGAAAAGGCCCTCCATCTTTAAGGTTGGGAGCAGACTGGTGAAGTTTGCTTACTTCCTTGTATTTTCTGCACCAAGACTCACATGTGCTCGGAGCTCATGACCTTGAACGCTGTGGATGGGAGCATCGCTGCAGACTTTGTAGGGATGCATCTGCACCATGAGATGGCAATGTTGTTCCACCAAAGAGTATCTTTCTCCTCTCATCTTCCAGCTCCAGCTTTCACTATCTGGATACATTTCAGTACGTACTCCAAGAAATATCAGTGATTGCAACTGCAAAATGACGATGATGGTGGAAGCTAAATCGGTCCCCGCATGGCTCAAGCAACATGGCTCTGGACAATCAGTCTTCCTGTCTTGAGACCAAGAAGTGACATGGGAAAGGAACACGACTAAATACATCAGATGAGAAACAAGGCATTGCTATCTTCACTGCAGATCTAGTCCAAATAACCTTTCCCAGTGTACAAAAAACCCCTCCCAAAACCAGGCAATGTTGCTCGGGGTAAGTGTGTACGCGTGTGTGCATGGCAGAGAAAGAGGGAGAGGAGGAGGCAATTTTATATAGAAATAAAATCTGCTTATTCCTTCTCTGTATTTCTAGCTTAAATTACACCCAAATGCCATCTGATCAATTCAGCTGAAATGAGCCCTTAATCCTAATAAGTCCCGATCACCTTTTTAAACCTTGGGAAACAGCAGGGAATTTGTTTGCGTTAAGTATTAACACCTCAATTCAAATTTCTTTGGCATATATCTAACTTACATAAGCATAAAATACTGCCATTAATATTAAACAAGAAATAGGAGAGGGCCAAAGAAATGCTTTGGACTGTTTTTTTTCCTCCCCGCGCATCATGTCTGATCACTCCAGCTCCTTTCTCGAGTGGGAAGGTATGGAAGGTACATTAGATCTCTATGAATTCACCAGTTAAGGCAGCAGTGGGTTGCTCTGCCTGGGCTGAGCTAAATACACCCCATTTGGGCCCACCACCCAGAGATGTGTTAGTCTAAAGTAAAGCAGAGAACATCAAGCAAACAAGAGACTTCTGAAGATACCTAATAGGTGAGTAGCTGATGCTGAGTTTTGCCTGCATTGTGACAGATTTAGCCAAGGATAGGACTCGTGATTTTCTTTAGTTCTTTGAAAAAAGCTTGGAGGAGCTCATTATTCCTCAAACCTAGAACAATTTTGCCAGCTTTAGTAAGTCTTCAGGGGGATGCTGTTTCAGAGAAACGTGGGTGTTAGCAGTCCACTGTAACCCTTCATTCAATCATTAGCCATTATGATGCCTCCTGAATGTCGAAATTCATACATTATTATTGTTACTTTCTAGATTTCTTACCTTTGTTTAGTACCAGTGCGTTCACTTCTTTGCCAGTGGTAGCCTACACAACAAAATTGTTTCTTTCTCCCTTTCGTTTTGCAGCTACCCAGGAATTTCTTTAGGTCATCGCTCACTTACTAAATTATGGGTTAGAGTTGTAAGAGAAAAAGGGCTAGCAGGCAGAATGTCTTTTTATAGTGGCCTAGCACAAGCCTGGCCCCAGCTGCTCCAAATTAGCATGGACCCAGTGGTGTAAATCAAGATGTACTCATCTGAATGCAGCCGTGATTATTTTTCCCAGCTGAGTGTCTGATGGTGGGGTGCTTTGTCTGGTAACCTACTCATCACCCTTTGGGCTCATCAGTAGACCTGGTGTTGAGAGTGTTTGTAGTGTGCACGCTTCCCTGGTGGGAGAGGAAAGGTGTGGGGGAATCCTGAAGGTGGTAGCATTTCCATTGCTAACCAAGAGCAAATTTACTGCCAGCAGCAGTGAGAGCATCTGAAAAAAAGGGATGGTGCCGGAGGTGCTCCCATGGGGATGGGGTCAGCTGTATCAGGGAAGGTGACGGGAGGCACCAAGCATGCCCTTGCAAGTGGGTGTGAGGATGGGGATGAAATCAGCGGTGCAAATCTGCCTGTACAGGGAAATAAAGCAGTGAGAAGAGAATAAAAGTTATGTTAGCAGCCTGCTTTGCAGCTCAGCTGGGTTGGGAGACCATGCTCAGGTCTCCAGCTCAGCTCTCTTCTGCGAAGACTGAACGTAACCCATAGGGAATGTGTGTTACCCTGCTCCCTTCACCTCCAAAGCAGGATCTTAATTTCAAAGGGATACATGGAAATGGGGCTCCCCTTGTGGGATCCACCGAAAAGGCTACACCTATGTCGCGCCCTTGAGCAGTGTGAGTATTTGCTCTCCACCTTCCACACATTCTCCTGTAGGACCAAACGCTGGTTTTGTAAATCCTTTGGAGCTCCATCCTATGATACCACCTTACACACGGAGCACCATGTAGATCCCAAACATGGTTGTGCAGACATCCCTCCTGTTATCAGCCTTTTGCCTTACTGGAGCCCTGCAAGGACTAAACAGTGTTAGAGCTCCCCTCCTTTTTAGTTATAAATAAAAGGATCAAGGTCTTCACCTCTGGAAACTCCCTGTGACCCCATCATTGTGCAGCCATGCCCAAAACACTGTATTAAGCTGGCAGGGAACATAAATCTGGGAGGAACTAATGAAGACCCCTAGGGCCACCATTCTCCATAGCTGTCTTGTTAACATGATCTAGGAAAGACAGGGGGCCCTTAAAAAAAAAAAAAAAAGCAGAGATAAGTGACTCATCAAAGTCAGGGAGAGACAGAATATTGTCAAGGAGGTCTGCATGAAGTATTGCAGATCATTGCACTTACAACCGAGCACCAATGCCAAGAGGACTGGGTGGGCAGTTATCCCTCCAAAACTTCAGTGACCTCCATGGCCCATCCAAAATCAGCATCATTGTTAAAGGCAATGAAAGGTCCCATCCTGTGACCCATCCCTCTTCTCACTGTCAAAAACAGAGCAGAAGTGAAAGCCCTTTTGTTTTTGACTTCATGTCAGTAGGGACTGAACAGCTTGTGGACGGTGTGATATCAGGGTTTCTCACTCATTTAAAAGGCCCAAGACCAATATTTTACGTGAGGCAAGAGGACTTTCAAAGGTGCCCAGGGTGGCTGGAGCAGAGGGCTGAGGTGTGAAAAGCCATCTAGGGGACTTGTATACCCAGTGCTGGGTGAAACGGTTGGAAATCTGTAATCGAATACAACAGAGAGCATCAACATCACAGCTTGCACTGCCTTCCGAAATACACAGGGGCTGGTACCCTCAGGGGCAATGAGAAAGGGTGTGGGTTGCTCTGTTGGTAAAACCAGCCTCTGCCAAGTCCAAGATCCTGAAGTTGGAAATGCAACTCAAAGTCTTTTGGTGAGGAAGGTGACAATGACAATGGTTTGGGGTCCGACTGTCACCTCTGTGATGGCTGATAGGGTGGCCGAGTCTGGCATGCCCAGACAATTGTCTAGGTGGGAACGGTCTGCTCAGGAAGCCTTGGTGGCTAGGGCCATCTGCCTCTGGATGACAGCAAACCAGAATTAGATGCAGCAGTGAGTCTCAGGTCCCAAACTTGCATGTCCTTGCTCTCGACCTTTCAAAATGACTGGCAGATGGATAGGAAAATTGCATGGGACAACAGAGAGTCAGGTAATGATTTTAAAACTGTTTCCAAGCCTGCTGCTTCGTAACAGTTCTCAGATACTCCAGAACAGAATTACACTGGCTTTCCAGGTACTGCAGGCGCTGATTTCCCCTAAAATTGTATTTTGGCTGCTCACAATACCGTCACTGTCCCAGCTGACACTGGGGATCCCAATGGCACCAGGAATCAGGTTGGTTCCCATTGTGTTCATCTGGCAGCAAGGACAACATGCCAAGAATGGATTAAACCTCGAGACCAGAGACCTCGGGAGCCCTGGTACCAGCCTGTGTCCCTCGCTAATCCTATTCTCTATTAATTTGTTATCCCATTAACACCTTGCACATTTCTTTCTCTCACCAATGTGCTATCCTGAGAGACTTCTGGGGACCTTGTAAGATGGTATTTTGTTGTTAAGAGTGTAAGCCAGCAAACCCTTCTCATCTTAGCCTAGAAATCCCTTGATAGAAAGAAAGAAAACTGCTGCTTTGTTTCTTTCAATCAATACTATCCATTAAGATCTGTGTCTAACAGCTCCGAGTCCAAGTGAATAACCGAATGAGCTACCTCCTGCTCTCTTAAACCTTTGGAAACAGTAAATGCTCTTCTAAAAAGAACAATTTGATATCGCAGCCCTGTCTGGACCAGGTGGGGAGGGCAGCTTTCTTGTCTGAGGTATGAAAACAAAATTGCTCAGCATTTTCATAGAGAGCAATGGAGGGCAGACAGGAACATGCCCCTGCTTCTCTGCAGAGCCCCGCAGCGGTGGGTGAGACATCAGCTGGGGTAGACCTCCCCTGCCCAGCACTCGTGCACTGGCACATCAGAGACGGCAGGGAGCATAAGGTGTAAAATCTCCAGCCTCAAGCCATCGGTGGTGGAAATTGTGCAGTTTCATGTACTTTAGGGGTCGGCTGTGAGCTGAGCCTGGCCTTGCTGCACTGGCTGGGAGGTGTGGACTGCGGCACAGCGGGGGATTACAGGGAATATGGTCCCTCTGTACCTCCTGAGCATGGCTGACTTCAGGCTATCATGCACCCCAGCATGGGCAGGATCCTGCTGCACTGTACCCACACCGAAAGTAAGATGTTTCTCCCCCCGGAAGGGCTCAGCTTTAGCTGAGCCTCAGGAGCATCACGGTTAGAAACCTTCTTCTCATTCCTATGTTGACCATGTCCAAGTCCAGCTTAGACATGTTGTCCTTGTTCCTATTAATACAGGTGCAATCAATATTACCACAATCGGAAGTAGTACCCATACTGGTGCCCCTCTTCTCTTGGGAACCCCAAAACAAACTTTCTGCTTTAAGCAGGCAACCTGACAGCAAAAGGCTAGGTTTTCAGCGTAGGATGGCAAGCCCTTCAGGTGATCCTGCCATGAAACCATACATGCAGCCCTCAAATGTTATCAGCTGAGGCATTCCTGGTAGAGGTAGGAAAATATTCTTACATTGCACAGAAAACTGCAACAGAGTATTTCTCCCTGTCAACATTTCAGAGAGAAACTCCAGCCAGAAACAGGCTTAGAAAAGGCTAAGAGGGTGATGACAGAAATTGAAAGCCCATCTGAGAAGTGCTTGGTGCCGAGAGAAACATATTCATTAAGCAGTGCCGGCTGCAGCACTTTGTGAAACATGCGGAGCTATGAAACGGTTTTCCCTTCCCACCTGCCATCCCACGGAGCATGCCACCGCGTGAACAGTAACTGAATGTGCTCTGTGTTCATTATTGATCTGAAGGTTCATCGGTTAGCGTCAACGTGATCAATACTTTATTATGCCACCAATCGATTCCTGCTTTGTTTGTGAACTTTACCCAATTGATATACATTAAAAAGTTTAGCAGCATTGATAAGGTTTAAATCACGAGCTCTAGACAGAGAAGAAAAAGAAGCCGTTTATAACACAGAGCTCCTGGCACTGCAGTATCTCAGGTGCAGTGGGACCTTGCAGGTGGATGCTGCTTAGATAACCTGGGGTGCTCTTCTCTCCAGGCTGGACAGGCTAATGACATTTTGCTCACATAAAGCCTAATTAGAGCTAGACCTTGCATTGGAATAAGGTGAGCAGGTCCAGGAGGGTTTGTGCACGTGAAGTTTCTGGGGCAAACAACAGTGAAGAGGCTGTTGCTCCCTGACCATATCACTTCCTGGCTGCAGGGTGCTGCTTGTGGGGTGGGTGGTAGCAGGCATCACTCTCCTAAGATTAGCTGAGTTTGGGCTATCAGAGATCCCATTGGGTTGGGATAGTGATGGTGGTGCCCCTCGAGGAACTGTCTGCCAGTCCAGGCTCATTTCACGGCATCCTGGCATAGTTCTTCTACTTGAGTCCAACACATCCTCAGCTTAGGGTGATCCTGGCTGACGCAGTCTGACATAAGAAGCAAACAGTCTCCTGAAAAATCCGGACTGAAGTTTGCTGCAGTCAAAACCTGAACCTGCACAGTGTCCGTGGAAGGACATCAAGGAACTCCCAACTGCTTTGCCTTCATGAGCAGGACCACACTCCTCTGCCCAATGCTCCCCAGGTCATCTGGTGGTGGAAGAAAACTCTTGGAAAAGACGTAGATCTGAAGTGAAATCCAGTAGTTTGCCTTAAGGCCAGATGCAAATGGAAAAAGGGCCCTACACAATGAATTTCACTGTTGCAAGACAAGAGTTCCCCACACCCTGCCCAGGGAGATGAAACCAAAGTGCTGTTTGGGTTGTACACGGTGCATTTTCTCACCATCCCCTCTGCACACCCAGTGCAGTGTTTTGTTCTCGGAATTTCGCACTGACTCCCCCTTCTTTTATCCCAGGCTCTGAATTGCTCTGGCTGCTCATCTGCCTGCTGTCTGTTTGCAACACCCCCTCACCTGCAAATACACGAGGGGGGCGAGCGTGGGAGTTTCAGTGCTGAAGGCTGGCCATGGTGGGGTATAGGGCCGCTGCTAAAAGCTCATCTACCATGCAAACAAACCTGGGAATGTTCTGCTTTAGCTGGTGCCCTGCCAATCCCAATGGCCATGAAGACTACTTCCCACAGCTGCCATTTGGAGACAACTCTCCCACTTTACAACCAGGTGTTGGTTGTCTCTTGACTCCAATGAAGAGTGACATACTCCTTTCGTACAGCCCATTTCTGGCTTCGAAAGCACCACAGATATGCAAGAGCCTGTCCTCGGAGCATGGCATCCCCATACTCAACATCTCCCCTGACACTTCTTAAATCCTAGCCTATGCCATCCTCTGGTGTAGTCCCGGTAAGGACATCATGCTTTCGACTACCCCCTTCCCTTTTTCGCTGATGGTTATCAAGGCAGGAGTAAAAAATATAAAGCAGCCTTAGGAAAAATAAAACACATGCACACATATATATATTACCAAAAACATCCTGATTAAAACTGATTTTATAGCAGGATGCGAGCTGCAGCTGGAGTCAGCACCCGATTCGCTGGCCCCTGCTCTCACCAAACTACTTGTATATTATTCACTGTTGTAAACCTCTTTGAGATTTCTGGAAGACATTAGAGCGGATAAAACCCTATTTCTCTGCAGTCCTTTTTAAACATCCCCATGTAAAAGCTATTAACATTCAGAGGGATGCATGGGGATGAAAGGCAGGGGAAAAAAAACCATCGCTAAGAGTATGCAGTGCCCCGAGCTTCATGCAATTTTACCTGAAAATGAAGCTTTTGTCAGTGTCTTTTCTCCATGGGGTTTTTCCATTCCCTGATGTAATCTGAACATTTTACTATTTGTGTCATTACTGAACAAAAGGGTGAAAATGTGATTTTTTTTTTTTTTTAAATTAAAGGACTTTTTCCCCCCCTATAGAAATGGTAAAAGAATATCAAATTATGGCCTGACAAGGTACACTTCTGAAAGAGAATCACCAGAGTACAGCAGATCTATATCTTATCTCTCTATGAAATTGCATGTCTATGCGGTAGCATTGTAACAGATTTCAGCTGGGCATAAATTCGTAGCATTGCAGGGTCTAAATAGGAAGCTTATTGGAGCCTAAATTGCAAGTGAACTATGTATGAACCAATTTCAATACTAATGAGCTGTTAGCCACACAGTCGCAGAATATTAGCAAGAGGCTGTGGGTGAGATTGCGGCGAGCTATTCTTCCCTCCATGCAAGCCCCAAAATTGCATTAGCCTTTGCCTGGAGCCAGGACAGGGATGAAGGGAGACATGGTTCTTCGGCTCACCATAGTCGGAGTTCTTCTTAGCCAGGGTGAAAAGCAGGAGGTGGGTCCCTGGTGGCAAAGGGTAGAACAGGCTGCTGCTTCTGCCTCCTCTTCACCCCATGAAGAAGCAACAGATCATGCTTTTTCACAGGACAAGAGGAAACGGCCTCAAATTATGCCAGGGGAGGTTTAGATTGGATATTAGGAAAAATTTCTTCACCAAAGGGGTTATCAAGCATTGGAACAGGCTGCCCAGGGAAGTGGTGGAGTCGCCATCCCTAAAGGCATTTAAAAGACGGGTAGACATGGTGCTGAGGGACATGGTTTAGTGGTGGTTTTGGCAGTGTTAGGTTGATGGTTGGACTCAATGATCTTAAAGGTCCCTTCCAACCTGGGTGATTCTATGATTCTATGTGTTTGGTTTTTTTTAATAAGAAATACTAATTTTCAACAGAAGCAAAGGGTGTTACTGTTCTGGTTGAAACATCATCAAAACTACTTTTGACAGAGTTCTTTTCTTTCCTCTGGGCTTTACGGAGTATCCTTTGAGACTCAAACACCCACCTGAGGAGGGCAATTAGCTAAGGGTGCTGCTTTTATTAAATATGAAATAAATGCTTCCTCCTCCTAATGCTCTCGAGCCTGAAGTCCTTGCATATTTTTAACTGGTGGGGTTTGTTTTTATTTTGCTTTCATGATGTATCTTTTGAGTAATTCATTCAGATAGGAAATATTTAAAAAAAAATTTTTTTCAAACGATGGTTGGATTATTTGCTCTAGTATTCATAAATAGCTGTTCTCAATAATAAGGTTGCATACATGGTTTAACGGAGAGAGCTGTTGATTTATGGTAACATTAAGCATGTACGTGAACTTACATTTGAGACTGATAAATACAAGTCTTTAATATGCGCATGCATCATTTTTATGTTTCTTTTACAAAGAGGCTTTGAGTTGTGTGCATATTATAAAATTACACTGAAAAGAATGCCTGCAGTCTACATGGGAGCTAAGGCTGTTGAGGGATAATGAAATATGCATTTTCTGGTATGATGTGTCCAGGTTTGCTATGGGAGCAGTATAAAATTTATGATATCCTGAGCTATTTGTTTTCATGGGTTTTGAGAACTTGGGCCTTGTAAATGCTGTTACCAATAACTGTTGAAGCAGTTGTTCGTTTGCAGCTTTAACTGCTTTTTTAATGACTGAGTTTTATTGTTATTGTAATTAGTAAATTAGCCTTTTTTTGATTTTGTGCTGTTTTTCTTCCACATTTTCAGCCTGATTTCTTAAGGCAGTGACATTGGAACACTGGCTGGCAAGCTCTCCCATAACCCTTTCTAAACTGTGGCTTATTTCAACCAACATTTGGGTGTGCAGATGATGTCATTGAGATAATTAAGTTCCTGCAAGCCTCGTGAAAACTGCAAACTGAGCAGAGGAGGGGGGAGACTTCAACCCCTGCCACCAGTCAGGGGAAGGGTGGTGGCATTTGGCCATTGCATTTGGCAGCAGCTGGCTGCCCACACCAGGTTGGGGGAACTGGCCAGCCAAACTCATCTGGCAGCTGGATTTCTAACCGAGGCATTCAGGTGATAATAAATACGAAGTTTTCTCCCTTCAAGCCGTAGCAGATAATGTTAACTGGGAGAAGTATGTTTTGGTATATGGGAAGGTGGCTGTTAGAAACGATCAGACGTTTTAAGCACAGTCATTCTCTGCCCACCCATCTGCTCCCCTCTGAAACATTACTTTTGCTTTTTGCTTTTCCTCCTTTTCCTCTCCATTTGTTTGTTTCTTCCTTGTTTCTTTGCTTTCTTCTCTTTCTCTCCATTTTGTTCAGCCCAGCAACGTGCAGCCCCTCCTCCCATCCTGCTTCTCCTCCATCTCTCTCTGCACCACCTCATTTGGTCTACCAAAGGAGTGTTTGTGGGGGCATGTAAAGCAGCATCCAGCCTTAGAGTTGATACTTCCAGGTGGTTGATGAAGATGGTCCACATCCCAGCGTCACCATTTCAGACTCTCTGCAAACTCAGAGACATTACCTTGCCACAAATACCTGTTGCCTACAGCTGGGCCTGGACCCACAGGCTATGGGTGGAGAAGCCCAGTGAAAGCTTGCACCCTGCAAAGCTTGCCCGTGCCATCACTGTATGACTTGTTCTGCGTACAGCTCATGGGACAAACATCCAGCTAAATGCCCCCCCTTTTTTTTTTTGTTTAAAATGACATGTTAAATAAGTAGTTGATGGGGTCACTGAATTATGAACCCAAGAGGGGAAGGCTCAGCAAGGTGAACCTCTTCCAGACCTGAAGACCTCACTCAAAAAAGGAACAAATGGGTTGGTTTCCCTTCCACACCTTGAGTCAGGACCCAGACAGATACAAGGGCTCAAGACCTGGAGCAGAGCCTCCTCAAGGAGACATTAAGGAGCCTGTCAACATGGTCTGGTACTTCAAACCATCAACTTCCTAAGCCCTCAGCACTTTCATGGGGAAAGGAGAGGATAATGAGCTGCATAAGCACCAAGAGGAGCAGCAGCAGGAGGGAGAGGAGGTTTCTCCAGGTGCAGGGAGGTGGGAAGATCTGTAACACTGTGATTTCCGTTACCATTTTCAGTGGACACAGAAAGATGCTTTCTCACTCAAGCAAGGGCCTTGCTAGCAAGTCAGGACACGAGTAACCCATTTGATGCAGTGCCACACAAAACACATGAAAAAGGGGATAAATACCCATATTGCCTGAGTCAGACTTTTGCTGCTAAACAGGAAATAACGCACTTATTACTCTAAAGCCTTCCAGTGAAGAACAGCATCCCAGTGGCACTGCAGGGCTGGATGGGGGTGGACAGTCAGACACGGAGAGCTAAGAACTGAAAAGAACATCGGGGGAAAGCTGAGATGGACAAGGTAGGGTGAGGAGTTACAAGCACTGGGATTTTGTAGGCTTTTCTTCTGTTGCCATTCTTAAAAACTAACCAAACCCTAAAAAAAGCTGCATGGTTTTCCTTTTTTTTAGGTATATAGAAACATGCTCTCCTTAATGTCATGAACCACTCTTGTGCTTTCTGACCATCAAACCTACAATGCATGGGTCACACCATCGCTGGTCTCCTGGCTTGTGCCTTTGGGATGGCATGCCATAAAGAGTCTGTCAGGGACCATCCAAGGTTTGGTAACGAGACAAAAAATACCCAATGTAGTCATCTTCATTACAGATTTGGAAAAAAGCTCAAAGTAATATGACTTTATCTGCAATGAAGGAAACAGTAATTACACCACCAGGACCATTTTTTAACAGTTTCAGGTATGAATTTGCATAAGCTGTCTGCATGCTTACTTACCTAAAGACAAATTTCCTCAAGCATTCATCAGATATGATGCTTTAATCTCATTATTAGTGATTCATAACACACTTTTGTACAGTTAGGATAGTGAAAATAATGTGTGTTATTAGCTTAAGGGGACATTAAACAACTTTTCTGGTCAACTTCTACACCAGCTTCACATAGGCTGTGGGTCCTATGCATTCATGTAGCTTAAGCTCTCTATAGTCAACTGGCTGGATGTATTATTTGGGATGATTTTGATGTTTTTGAGCGAGAAAAACAGCCCTAAAGGATGATTCATCCCATTGTAAGACAAGAAGACCTCAGACAGGTGAGAAATCACCCATTACAGCTCTTAAATCTCCAAGGTGCCTAGGCCTCCAACCAAACCAAAGTATCCACATCAACATTGAGGCTTTATGAACGCATCTTCCCAAAAGCCCCCATTTGCAGAGGCCTGTGAGGAAGCCCAGAGCAGTTCCCGGAGGCAGGTCTTTGACAAGGCAGAATGGAAAATAAATCAGTGCCTGTGGTCTGGCGCTGGCTCAGATGATGAAAAAGCTTTTCCTGGCTGTCCTGGATGAAGGATGCCTGGGAAGGGTGCCCGTTGCGCTCTCCCACACTCCAGCTATGCCTGTGTTTTTTGCCAGAAGCACGGTTGTCTGGTGTTCTTCTCTACTATAATCCTCCCTTTCATTTTCTGAATTATTCCCAAGTGGTGTAAGAGGGGAATATCCTCTGCTCAAGGGGTATCAGCTGTATACACTGGCCTTGATTTGGTTTTGGTACGCTGTTCCAGACAACATGGAAGAACCTGTGAAATGCAACTGGTAAGTGCATTTTTCAGATCTTTTTCCATAAAGAAGATTTTTTTTTTTTTAAACCAAGCACTGGGTTCCAGCTCCCAAAATATACCACGGCTTGTCATTTGAAGAGCGCTTTGGAAATGAATGGAGCACTGATCACAATTAGTACAAAGTAATTTAAAATTATTTGAAGGGCTTTCATAACATGAAGTGTTCCAATAATTTGTAATTACTTAATGTTTCACCTGCTCTGAATCCCATTTACTTCCCAAATCAAGCCCTTGAAGGGCTTTGAAGTGGCACATATCAAAATGAACAGGGCAACCTGGAGTAGCTGCTAATTCTAGAAGCACTTCTGGTGCTCCTGCATAACAACGAGGGTTTTTTTTTGGATGCAATACCTAAATGGTCACTTAAGGGTTATCTCCCAAGGTGGGCAGGAAAGGCTTAGGTAAGGCATGGGATGTCTGAATGAAAGCAGGTTGGGCATCCCACCACATGGTGGCTGTGGGGGCAGCAGCAAGCATGGGGAACGTGCTCTGTAGACCACCTCCAAAGGAGGTGATGTGAGTTGAACCTGTGAAAAGTGATGTAAAGCAACCATAAAGGAAGAGAAAAGTCCAGGCAGTGACTTGTCAGAGCAATGTGAACACAGCCGCAGTGGGTAAGGGTTATTACTCCTCCTGGGCTCCCACATCCACCACCACCAGAAGCAGGCTCTGCAGGACTGATGGGCAAACATCTGGTCATTTATTTGGTCCGAGCAATTCCAGGAGTTCACGGCTGAAACCAGACTCCATGGACTGGCCTCAGAAACTTGTCTTGCGTGTTTGGAGAATCTCTTTGCTGACTCCTTCTCCCATTTCTGCCTGTCCCCAGGGTGCAGGAGAGCGGGACTCGTACAGAGAGATTATCTTGAAGAGTTTTCACTAATTTTGAGCATAATCAATGGGTGAAGCCCACTTAAGGCTGTCAACTGTTACACAGTGGATGCTTTATAGACTAAGATCATCCTCATGTAGCACAGCACGGGTCCTCCCGGCTGCACACAAGCAGGCCCCCAAGAGCACCCACTTTTCACCTTTCACTTCAGAGCTGGCCTGAAGCCAGCAGAAAAACCTGGCTGGAATCAGCAGCAAACCTTAAATCTCCGGGCATGGAGGATAACCAAACAATTATCAACTGAGGGGAAGAGTAATTGTATACTCACGATACTGGCCAGCTCTAAAACACCTCTGTGAAATACCTTCTATGGGGAATGGAGGATATTATATCAGGTTGAGCGCAGCCTGCATGGAAGATGCTGTTTCCAAATTACCTCTGCAGAGATGTCTTGGCAACATGTATAACAAAAGAAAACTGTTTTTTTCTCCAGGATCAGTTACAGTAAGAACAAAAGTTTCAGGTGACAACCTGTGCATAACTGGCCGTTAGCTGCAAGAGGAATGCATGGTCAGCAAACACCTGCAAGGGCTCTATCCAAAGGGCCACCGCTGATGACCATGAAGGAAAGATGCTCTGCATTACCTCCCCCTGGTAATCAATGCAAAATTATTTTGACTGAATGTCTGTACTTCTGAAAATGCTTCCTTTTGCCTTGAAGGCAAATGGTACCTTTGAAATAAGAGGAAAGATTGGGGGGAAAAAAGTCCCATAGGGACTTGGTAATGAAGGAGCTGGATCTCAGGCACCAGCAGCCCTGAGTGGGTTAATGATGAGGCTCGTTTGCAACCCAGGTGTGCCTGAGCAGCTAATTGGGAAGAGCTGCTATAAAAATGTAAAGGCTAGAGAAGGGCAGCTCTGGAAGTTGTGGGTGGTGCTGGGATGGGGGTAGAGGGGTCTGGGACTGATTTCAGCTCATGGGGAAAGCTTTTCTCTAACCTGGGGGAGGGGTCTCCAGGACACCCCATCTTTTGTAGGGGAAGCATCTTTCTATGCAGGAGGCTCACCTCCCTGCAGTGTGGTGCAAGCAGTGGGCAGAGAGACAGCTCCATCCTGAGAAATCAATAGCTTCTATACAACCACCAAGAGCAAAACTTCCCCAGGAGAGTCAGCACTGATGGCAAATAATACAGCGATAAATAAGAGGGAGCAGAGGTCCTAAAATCTTCTGAAAAGAGAGTGCAAATAAGGGGAAGAGGGATGGTAGGTCTCTGCTGGTCTCCCTGCACTAGTCTGCTTGAGTGGGAGAGGGCGTCTTCTGCTCCTTTCCAGAGAAGGAAAGTGGGTGTTGTGCGTGGTGGGGATGTGGCTACAGACACCAGTGATGCAGAGCTGGATGGGAGGCTGCAGCGGAACTCTGGAGAGAGTCAGACAAATAGAATCATAGAATCACCCAGGTTGGAAGAGACCTTTAAGATCATTGAGTCCAACCATCAACCTAACACTGCCAAAACCACCACTAAACCATGTCCCTCAGCACCATGTCTACCTGGCTTTTAAATGCCTTTAGGGATGGCGACTCCACCACTTCCCTGAGCAGCCTGTTCCAATGTTTGATGACCTTTTTGGTGAAGAAATTTTTCCTAATACCCAGTCTAAACCTCCCCTGGCATAATTTGAGGCCATTTCCTCTTGTCCTATCACTTGTTACTTGGGAGAAGAGACCAACCCCCACCTCTCTACAACCTCCTTTCAGGTAGCTGTAGAGCGTGACAAGGTCTCCCCTCAGCCTCCTTTTCTCCAGGCTGAACATCCCCAGTTCCCTCAGCCACTCCTCAGAAGATTTGTGCTCCAGACCCCTCACCAGCTTTGTTGCCCTTCTCTGGACATGCTCCAGCACTTCAATGTCTGTCTTGTAGGGAGGGGCCCAAAACTGAACAGAGTAGCGAGGGTGCTACATGAGTGGCATGCCAACAAAGTCAGATGGTGGCTCCTGATGCTGCTGGGGAGAGGGAAGGCATCCCCCCAGCACCATGTGCCCATGCACCGGCAGATGTGCCACAGGGAAGAGGACAGGAGACATCAGTTTAGCTTTCAGCCATAAAGAGCCTGCAGGGTAGCAGCAAACCCTCCTAAAAAGCTGTTCTTTGAGCACTTCTGCACCTTCCCTCCCTGCTTTTTTAATGGCGCTGTTATCACCAAGTGCACCATCTGAAATGTTATGAGCTGTAGTTTTTTTCTGTAGGAAATGCTGCTGGGGCCAAGGAGTGCAAAACACTGATTTGGCCCAGTGGGGCAGAGGCACCCACTGACAGTCAGGGAAGGGGGCTGGGGGCTGCTGTGTAACAGCTTCTGTCAGAAAATGCTTTTGCAGACAGGTGTGAGAAGAAAGCCGTAAAGGGGCTAAATACATATATGCTGAAAGATTTGTATGGGATATATGAATGTTACAGCTTGTTACTGTGCTTTGTTTTTGCCGAAGTTAAAAAAAGCTGTTCAGCTTCAAAGTGCCTTCTGAGTAGAACTTTTTGCATCACAAATTATTCTTAGCAAAACCTTACATCAAAGAAAGGAGTCCATGCTTGTAGCTTGGATTGGAGGGGAAAAAATGCCGCTAAAATATTTTCCAGCTAAATTTCAGAACTAGAGGGAGAATTAACATCTTCCAGTGAGCTCCACAATCTTGCCTTCCTTGAGCTCATCTGGACTTAAGGTTCAAACAGCAGCTCAGAGGTATCAGAAACTGCCTTATATCCTGTATGTCCTCAGATCTTTACTGGGGAAAATGGACTCTCACTGACTTCAAAGCATGACTGGTTCTGTAAAATATCTGGGTTGAGAAACGACACTTTTGGGAATGCACTGTTATGGACCACTTGTAGTTATTAGAGCATGTTAGTGGCCCAGGAGAGAAAATTTGCTCTGAATGCATTTGGGTTTAAGAATCAACCCACTGCTGCTTGGGACGGAAAGTAGCTGGGCTTTTGATGGCTTCATGCAAAGATCTCACCATGGGGCCAGGATGCAGCAGGAACATGGGTCTCTTCTCTTCATGGTGGGGCACTGGTGGTTGCATTGCAACAGTCCCTTGTGCTGGTCCTGCTGATGCCAAGTCCTCATCAGCTTTTTGAGAAGGCGGATGTGATGTTGCACTTACTTCTGCTGCCCCCAGCAATGACTTTTGTGTTCCTCGGTGAAGAAATAGGGATGTGGAGGAGGAAAAGCACAAAGCATTTAGAACAAACGTAGACCATTCCTCTCTCCCCCAACAAGAATAAGTGAGACCTATCCAGCAGAGAAATGCTAATACTTCATACTGGCCTGAATTTCATTCACAGTGCTCGGCCTTCAGGTGGTATTTGGGCTCACTTTCTAGCTCAAGAGATGGAAAAGCAGGGAGGGAAATGGCTTCGGTCGTGTTTCATTAAACCTCGGTTTTGATGCCGTTCCCTTCTTGGCCTTCTGAAGAGCCTTCAGAGGCTCCTGATCCTCTGATGAAATGCAGTTTGGTTGGAAAGCCAAGGAGCTCACACCCCAGCCCACGTCCGCGTCAGTATGAGGAAATGTGGATTTCTCCTCAAACAAAGCCAATGAATGGAATAAACAAGGAAATGGGTCCCTGAGCAGCGTGGCTCTCGGGGCTGCAAACCTGCTGTGCTGCAGAGCCGCTCGGCAAACATGGTGTGAACTAGGGGCTTGGCTGGCTCCTCCTGCGCAGGCAGACGCAGGCAGCAGTGTGTGCTCCACAGCAAACCACCTCCTCTTGCTTCCAGATCGAATGCAAAAGATTTAATGAGCGTGATGAAAGAGGGCAAATATTTACATGGATGAGCTCAAGTAGGCAAATAAACCAGGCTTTTAACAAATGAAGCAAACATTATGCACAGGCTGCAATTCAAAGGGAAGTTTGTGTTTTGGGTCTGGGTCTCCAAAGTTGCTCTCTTCCTTCAGCAAACTTCTGAAAACTGCCTTCCTTGTCAAAGAGCATCAGAGGCAAGGACATTCAATTTAGTCTGCGCAAACACGCACGGTATTAGTAATCCTAAATTGGGATGGAGAAAGAAATGGGTTCTCATTAGATTTGCAGTCACATTAGATTAATTTTTGCCTCTTTGGCAAGCTGAGACCAACTTTCCCCTTCCTGTGCTGCCGAAGTTGCACATTTCAGCGGCAGCCCTGTGCCCTCCAGCACACAGTAACCACCTCTCCCATCTGCCTTTCGTGACAAATAACTACTGTTGAAACACTCAAAGTCCCTACAAAGCCTCAAGTAAACACAACATTGATCTTTTTATAGGCTCTGCAGGTTCAGCTGCAGAAAATGAGGGTTGCTGCTGCAGGGGTCGAGAGCGTCTCACCCAGGTGAAGCTGTTGCAGCTGCAGAGAGAAATCTGTGCTGCTGATGGCGGGATGCAGAGCTGCTTCGGACCTGCCACAGCTTCCCTGTCTGCAGCAAAACGTTCGTGACGGTGGCCCGAAAGCCTGCGAAATAAATCACGCTCCCTCCTGCTCCTGGTGTGAGGCAGATGCTCTGGCAATTAAGGAACATGCATCTCAGAAGATCCTCCACCAGGGTGGGACACGGGCTCACACTGAAATGAAGGTGGGAACAGGCTCAAAAAGAAACAGCAGTTCCCCTGCCGGTTTGCAAACCCATTCGTCTACAGCCCAGTACGGCTGCCGTAATGGACTAGCTCGGGTAGGGACAAGGCAGCTTGTGTCCCTGCAACTCTGCAGGCCCCAGGCAGGTCAGTGTGCTGCCTCCAGACCTTCATTTTTGGGGCTGTCACCTCCAAGAGCCTCTTTGCAGTAGCACGGTGGTGGTGGCTGCCTTGGGGACTGGGGCTGGACTCAGCGATGGGGACTTCAGGGTGTCTTCTTGGCTGGCAGGTTGCCAGGCTTTCCCCTCGCTGCAGAGGTCTGGGGGTCTCCAATCCTATCGAGGCTGCCCTGAAAGCCACAGGCTATTGCTTTGGGCTATCAGCAAGAAAGGTAATGAAGCTTTCCTGCCCTGCAAGAACACGGCATGGCGGGAGAGCCTGAGAAGTCCAGAGCGGCCAGGCAGTGATTTGTTGTTAGGTTTTGGGGTCAAGCCCCAGCTAAGTAGCAATTTAGTCAAGAGACCAGTCTCAGGCTCTCTCCTGCTCCCCCAGGGCACCCCCTGGTCTGCCCAGCCAGGGTGGGGGTCCCCTCTGTGCCCCCAACCCCACAGCTCCCAGTGTGATACAGCACTCCCCCCCGGCATCGCCGCCAGCAGCCCAGGAGTGCGAACTATTGATTAGCGGGCACTGCGAGCTCATTTAAACAGATGGGCTTTTAGGAGTGAATTAGAGGAAGTGTGCAACTAGAAAAGCATGAAAAATGTATATGATTCCTCGAGCTAATCACAGCAATAATGCATGTTTACTGACAAGGCTTTCTTCACGTAAAGAGCAACCCCCATTTATCCAATTTATCCATTTATCTGGAAAGCAGATATCACAGTAAACAACGACTTAGAGGCAAGTCCACAGCAATAAATCAGCATTTTTTTCTGAAGAGTAAGTAGAAGGACAGGCCTCGGCGTAACAGCTTTGCACCTCAAATAGAAATTACTCAATTCTGAGTCTGAAAGGACACCAGCAGACCTTGCACCTAGCGGGTGCTGAATTTTAGTTAGGTTTCTTCTTCATTTGCCATGGCAGCACCAGGCTCTGAGTTAAAAATATTATCTTTGCTTTGCTTTAACAGAGGACCGTGCTCCAGCTGAGCATCCCCATTGCTTATAGGAAATGACAGTATATTCTTATTACTTCTCATGATATCCCTCACAATCAAATCACTTCTCATTCTCCTCTCTAGGCTAAATGACTTCAGTGCTTGTGATGCTTCTCTGCATCGTATTGTTCCGGTTAATTATTTTTTCTTGCTGCCAGAAAGCTAACAAACAGAAAGGGAGCAAATGAGTGGAAAAAAAGAAAAAAAAAAAACATGAAAATTTGACACAGTTGCAAAAATATTTACTTTCTTTGCATGAAAGGTGTCCAGTGTGTTTTAACATCTCTAGATTCAGTAGAGAAAAGTAATTTCTGCTTGTAATTAAATGCTTAGATAGAGTCTGCATGTAAGTTTGCCTTCCATAAATGGGGAAGTAATTAAAGGCTTGCATCAATGCCATTTGTCTCCTTCTTGCAAGTCCGCCTAACAGGAGAACAGTCTATTACAAGGAGGAGATACCTGTTTGGGTCAAAAGGATGCATTTTTAGGAATATGGGTTTCAAGACCCAACCTGCTAGTGATCTATATTTGCAGTTCCTATCATATACTGAAAGATTCATTAACGAGAGATGGGAAAGGCAGAATGGGGATGGGAGATGCAATAAAAAGCCTATTTGTTATTTCAGCAACATGAGAAACATCTCGATAGATTGGTTTCCATTAGAAAGAGAAAAAAAAAAATCCTTCACTTCTTGTCTTTAATGGTGGTGTCCATTGCTGTTGATGGAGACAACCAACAATTTCCTCTCCTCATCAATTTTGATTATGAATTCTTTTCTAGAGGTGGAGTCCAATTTTTGTAAGAAATGTTTGCCCACAGGACAGTAAATGTCAGGCTGACCTGAGAGTTGTTCCTCGCTGGCTGTCCTTCGGGTGCTCTTTCCTTCAGCTAGCTGTGTACAACTTACTTCACATTAATTACAGCCCCGCACATCACACTCTCCCAATTTGTTTTCTACCACAAACATCACACTGCTATGTGTCAATGGACAGCCCACGTTTGCTGGTGACCTTTTGGCAGTCTTTGAGCCTCTTAAACCAAACACATGAGAGCATTTAGCAAGCTACATTTCACTATAAAACATGTTCCCAGTAGCGTTCGCACATAAGCATGTCATTGATGTTCCCAAAGCGCCAGTCTTGCCAGATGTGTAACGGGGAAAGCTTCTGCTAATGCTCCAGCCTCCCTCCAGCATGCTGTTTTGGCCTCAGGAGGGGAGCAGCTGAGCGTACGTGTCAGCTCCGAGAATGTGTGCCACCAAATCACTTGGTGGCCTGTCTGGAAGACATGCAGATCTGGGTCCTGGGGCACAGGAAAAAACCTTCACAATGATGAGAAAAGCCCCTTCCTTGGCTGGATGACTTGCTGAAAGTTTACACAGCTACAGCGAGTGGATAAGAGCAGCTTCCTGGGGAACACAAGATTAGAAAAGATATCGCTAAAGCTCCTAGCACAAGCTCTGTGACAGGTCCTACTTTAGCATGAAGCTGATGAGCTAAAAGGATTTTTGGGGCAGAAATTGTCAGGGCAGTTCTGATTGGGAAATGCAGGGAGGGTCTCCTCCCACACAGCAGGGCACCTGGAACACGTCTGCATTGTGGAGCTGGGAGAACACACTTGTGTAAAGCACCTTGAGTTAGGGCCTAGACAGCGTGAAATAAACTTGCTGAACAGGAAGGATAAATGAAATAAAGGGTGAATAATTGGCCAGAGAAAACAAAGGCCAGACCTTCACAAGCATTAAGCAGCTGAAGGGGCCTCCAGTGCCACCCCGGTATCCAAGACACTATGTGTCCCTGCAATTTTAGTGCAACTGGTTCAAAGCATGGCTCCAGCAGACCCTATTTTGGGACTGGAAATACCCACCACATCTGCAGACCGAGGGATGGAGCTCCTCATCCTGCACACTCAGCGGTAGCCCTCTGAAACTGAATATCCTGAGCCAGGTCATTTCCAGTGGGGAAAAGCCTGTTGACCTCTAGAAAATATGAAGACAGCTTCCTGGGATGGGTAGGATGAATCCCCTTGGAAGAGCTTCTCTTGTGTCATGTTGGCTAGGGTAGGAGCCTGGATAACTGCTTATTTCTGAACTTTTCATTACAGCACCCGCTCTTTAGGTCATGCATGAGTGTGTGCCTGCATGTGCTTAAGAAACCTTCAAGCAGGGGGTGGGAAGAGCAGCTTCCAACATGCAAAGCAACAACGCTTTCTTTACAGTGCATCACTCAGAGCTCATGGAGAAACTAGTACGTGATTTTTATTTCCCTGCAGATCAGTCCCTGGAAGGAAGGAGAAAAGAAAGATGGTTCTTGCGTCTTCCTTCACCCCTTCCCAGCTTCATCTCCTCATGTCATGTTCTTTGGCATCCTCAGCTCCTACCTCACCTTGTGCCATCTCCTCCTCCGCATCCTTTCCAGCCCTGCCCCACTGCTAATCCTTCATCCTTCTGCCCTCTCTCCCTTCTCTCCACTTCTTCATTGCTTTTTTCCTTTGGTTAGACCTCAGCCTCTGAGGTTTCAGCTTCCACTCACCAACAAATAGTTACAGGGATGGAGTAAAATGGCTTTTTCAGGAGCTATTGGCTTGGACTAATTTTGGGTGAATGTCCAAGAGGCCACTGTTGACCTCAACTGCTCTGCCAAACCGTGTGGGCTTCTTTTGCCTGGGAGCACAGAAACTCCTCAAGGTTGTAAAACTGTATAATATGAGAGGGAAAAAACAAGATTTGGCTTACTTCACCTTTCAAGGAAAGCTCAACCCTGCTAGACACCCAGCCAAGGAAGTTTCAGCCCAAAGAATTAAAATCTAGCAAGGAGCTATTGTAAAGGAGCTATTGTCAGGAAACTGTAAATAGAAGTATTGGTTCTTGCTCTGCATAATAACAAACAGTAACAATTGTGTACCATATATATGCTCTCATCTGCTATTTCTCTCTCAGAAACGAGCATTAAAATAATGTATTATTAAGATATATTCAGAAACTAAGAATTTTGAATTTATTATTATTATAATATATTATTCATATAATGACAACACCCTAAGTTTGCTCAGCACTGCACAGAAAGAGAGGAAGATAAAGCCTCTGGCCCAAAGAGACTTCTAAATAAATGGAAGTAAGGTTTGGATCTCTCTGTGTGTGTGTGTGTGTGTGTGTATAATTTTTAAGTAATACTGAAGAAACTGTGGGGGAAAACTGAATTATACATCAGCTTATTCACCGACAGAAAAAAAAAAATGGGCAAGTCTGCATGCTCTTGATAACATTTTAATAATTTACAAACTCAAATTTCACCCTGGGAGTGACTTTCATGAGAAGTAAGAAATCCTGTGACTGTAAACACAGCTGGAAGTAAGCAGAAAATCATGGCAAATCCTCCACACAGGGAGAGGAAGCGGAAGGAGGAGAGGGCGGACGGCTTGTGTTGGCTGCAGAAATGGGGACCCTCCTCAGGGACCTTGTTGGAGAGGACAGTATGGATGGAGCAAAGTGCTGGCTGCCCAGAACCCCAGGCCATGTCACACCCACTTTTCCCTGACACCCCACCCCAGGACATAGAATTACAGAATCATAGAATGGTTTGGGTTGGAAGGGACCTTAAAGATCATCTAGTTCCAACACCCCTGCCATGGGCAGGGACACCTCCCACTAGACCTGGTCGCTCAAAGCCCTGTCCAACCTGGCCTTGAACACCTCCAGGGATGGGGCCTCCACAGCTTCTCTGGACAACCTGTGCCAGTGTCTCACCACCCTCACAGTAAAAATTTTTTTTCCCAATATCTAATCTAAATCTCCCCTCTTCTAGTTTAAAACCGTTCCCCCTTGTCCTATGGCTCCACTCCCCAATCAAGAGTCCCTCCTCAGCTTTCCTGTAGGCCCCTTTAGGGACTGGAAAGGGCTCTAAGGTCTCCCTGGAGCCTTCTCTTCTCCAGGATGAACAAACCCCAACTCTCTCAGCCTGTCCTCACAGCAGAGGTGCTCCAGCCCTCAGATCATCTTCATGGCCTCCTCTGGACCCACTCCAACAGGCCCATGTTCTTCTTCTGTTGGAGGCTCCAGAGCTGGAGGCAGCACTGCAGCGAGGCAGAATCTCCTCCCTCACTCTGCTGGACACACTGCTGGGGATGCAGCCCAGGATGTGGTTGGCTTTCTGGGCTGCCAGCGCGCATTGCTGGCTCATGTTGAGCTTCTCATCAATCATGCAGGTAGAGCTTCTCATCAACCACAGCCTCACTCCACATGCAGGGAGCAAGGTGCAGAAATTCCCTGCAAACGTGGCCCCATCCCCTTGCTACGCCATGTGAGGATGAGCTGCATGTGGCGAGGCCGAGGGTCAGATGGAAATAAGACAGCTGGGCAGCGCAAGCTCCTGGAAGACCATCCCTTAACAGTCCTTAGACTACATCCTCATTTTAATCCTCATGTCCGCAAAAAGGCAAATTGCTAGTTAAATTGTGCTCCCTGCATTTCCTTGCAGAGTTTTTCCCATGGTGAAGCCCCATGCACCAAGGTTTCGTGCTTTGCGGTGAGTGCCACTGTCCTCTGCACAGCCAGAGCAACCAGCACCCATGGAAATGCTGCCATGGGTGTCCATGCAAGCAGGATTTCGTGCACCCTCAAGGTCCGACTGCCCCAAAACTGCTTGTGAAAGCTGCAGCTGGGGGTAAGCAAATGGCAGGGGGTCCATCTGTCTGTCCCATGCTTGGCGTCCTGTCTCCTACTGGCTGCAGCAGGGAGAAGGAGGCAGCAATTCAGAATTACTAAGATATCCAGAGGGGCTTATTGATGAATACCATCAGCATAACAGTGTCTTACAGTGTGCTTGCAGGGCTGTGCTCCACCTCTCCCCATCCCAGACCTGCCTCACCTGCTTAGGTGCGCACCAGCCCCATGTTGGCCCACAGGGGCACAGAGTTAGGGTTTTGGGAAGCCCATGACACCACGACAGCCCTCCCCAGTGGAGGGTACAGGGTCAGCGCCAAACCCCAAGCTTCCCTGGTGGGCAGCACCATGGCACAACCTCGCATAGAAGCTGCTGAAAGTGCCTTGAAATGTGGGGGTTGTGGCTTTCCCACACTGCTGAGAAATCTGGTGTCAGCAGGGAAAAACAGTGGCAAAAAGTGTGAATGTCATCATCTAGCTTCCCCCTGGCCCCTGTCTGCAATGCTGCAGTGCGTGCAAGTACCCGGGGACTGGTGACAAGAACACCAGCCCACATGAACCTCTCTCTGATTACTGTTTGCCGCTTTTTTCTGCTTCTCAAGCTGCTTTCATGTGAATTTCTTCACCCAGTGGACACTGCAGGACCTACATTTCTATTTGCAGGAGAACACTGAGCTACTGTGTTCATTGTAAGTGGTGTGAAAAAATCGCATCCCTACTACCCAGTTGCACTCACTGTCTCTCTTTCTGTATGGTTTCTACCCCTGTGATCATTTTGTTGCCCAAAGGGGCACGGGAAGGATTTCCAGCTCGCCTTAGATGGAGGTGCTGGCAGCCAGTGATGTCTGGGGACCCAGGCAGGGTCTGGGGGATGTGGCAGCAGGCAGGCACAGGAGGCGGCACAGGTCTTTGTCTAGTGAAACCCATTGTCCCACACTTTGTCTTCCCAAGGAGGCCACAGAAAAGCATCCCTCGGGCAAGCTCACCTGTGCTGGCATGGGCCGGCTTCCCTGGCACAGGGACTATTGGAGCCAGAGAGCCAACATCCAACAGGCTGTTGAAAAAACAAGAGCGACCAAATCATTTCTTAGTGATGACGTTATTAACAACGTCCCTTGGAGCGATGATGGTCGCTGGTATCTTTTTTTGCCCTGGGGAAAGGCTGTTGGCTACATCCATGGAAGGTGGCCTTCAGAGACAGCCTGTGGTGCCTCCTGCTCAGCCCCACTCTGCTCAGCTCTGGGAAGTGCAGGATTTGGCTCTGGAAGCCACTAGATGTCAGGGTTACTCCGTCGCAGCTGTGACACCCGACGGATGTGGCACAGCTGGCATGACCTGGAGGAGGCAGGTCCCCTGTGACTCCTCCAGTACAGGCCAGGGCCAAGGAAGGCACAGGAGCTGAAAGACACACCAGGAATTAGGGGAAAACCCAGAAGAAAGTGGGATGAAGACTTTGTCCCCTTGCTTGCATTGTGAGCAGGCTATTCACTATCTGCCTCTTGAACAACAGCCACGGTTTGGTTTGTCCAGTGAACTTCTGACCATCTATGTTGCAAGAACAGCCAGCCTAAATGGTCCAATACCCAGCCCCACAGTCATGAGTATCTTAAAAACTGGCTGTTGGTGCTCTCCTGGCCAGGAATGTGTATTTATAGCCAGGGTGGGTTTGGATTAGCTGCTGGACGCCTGTCAAGCCATCACCCGAATCCCCACCTCTGCACTGATCGTGAGTGTGACCACCATAGCCACCCCCTCCCAGCCCACCTGTCCTGATCCTCAGCTGGAAATCCAGTATCACATAGCCCTTAAAATCACTCTGTGCTTAAAAACCTCAGCACTAAAACCTACTGTTTGGGGGGGGGTGGGAGTGAGAAAAAGTTCAGATTTTAAAAAAGTGAGGAAAAGTTCAGAGTTTACAAAGACCCCAATGTTTTCTTTAGATTAAAAGTAAAGTAAAATACAATGTTTAGATGAAACTGCACAGTTTTCTGAGAAGTGCCAGTTGTTTTACTACATTTATTCTGATATTGTAAGCTGAGTTCATCTCATAAATAAGGATTATAAAAAACTAATTTTAATGTATTAGAAACTAAAGGAAGTTATTTCATTATAAACAGGAGGATGCAGCAGTGGCAGCTTAAAAGATTGAGGCCTTTTTTTCCCTGTGGAAATATGTTCACTGGATTGGAGTTAAACAGCAGATATGGGGATATCTGAGCTTTGGTAGGTCAGATGCTCGGCTAGTTATTGACCTTGCTTCTCACAGTGCTTCGAACCCAGATACTTTAGAAAGTGGTACAAGACCCTCAGTCTGTAGATATTTGCCTGCCCCACCTTAAGACTCACCCCAATCTCTGGAAGAGAGCAACAAACTTGAGATATGCGGCTTCATATCACTTCCAAACCCTTTTCAGCCATAGCTATAATAACTGTGGGGTTCTGACTCCCTATTTAATGCCTGAGCTTTGTTAATCTTCAATGTTCTTGGGCTGAATGACTTTCCGTGGTGAGAAATCCCACAAACTAGTTATGCTGTGTATGAAAATTTATTTTCCTTTATCAGTTTGAATTTTCCACCTTTATGGGAAAGCGAGTTATTTATTAGGAAAAAATAACTCTATGACTTTTTGCAGTTATAGCTTCTAGGATCACCTTCTCACTGAAAGAATCAACAATTAAAGTTGGCTCTGAGTTACATCACTACTTAGCCATGATAGATATGCAATTTCATAGTTTTCATTATAGAAAATAGGCACCAAAGTACATCAATAAACTATATAATGTGAAGGAATACTGATAAAAGCATGCTATTAGATTCATTAGTGCTAATCAGAAGGAAAGCATCTATGGTTACTCATTGATAATACTCAGTTAAAAAAGCGGTTTCTTAGGGTGAGTGATATTCAGTGATATGGGATCGCTGAAAAGGGAGTCTAAAAGCAAATGTCAAACCTGCCTCATTCACTGAGCATTGCCACTAAAGGAAGGGAAAAAACCCTTAGATGAGATCATACAATTTACATTTTTATTACAGAAAAGGGCAAAGGAGAGAACATAATGGCAGCAGATGAGATGGTGTAAGGAACAGAGAAGACAGGGAAGGTCTGGGTGAACATTTCTGCTAGTGGGTAAGTGATGGGCACTGCTTTGTAACTACAGCATCGCCCAGTGCATCTCACAGGGTGAAAGATGTGGGTGTTGGGGATGCAGCCAGAGGTGGAAGACAGCCTGGGACCTCTGGCATACAGAGGAAAGAGGAGGTCAGGAGAACAACTCCTGATCTGTAGGTAGGACCGCAGATGTGACGAGAAGGTTTCTTCAGATAGGATCCAATTCAACAAATTCATTGCCATTTTAGACTTGGTTACAGCTAATGAATTGGTCATAGAAAATAACTGTGGTGACTAGCTATGAGAAGGTCATTTGGAATTGGAGGGGAAGGAAATGAATGTAGTGTGCTCTCCAATTCACAAGGGCAAACTTGGAACCCAGGAAACTTGTTAGTAACTTGCTGGAAAACTTGGGGGTCTGAAAGTTGGGAGACAGTCAGGAAGTTGTCTGGCACATAACAGGGAAAATATGTCTGCAAAAAATTCCAGCTATGACAGGATGACTAACCGTCTCTAAAAATATATTAGCAGTAAGTTGAGAACCTGCACAAAGAATAGAAAAAAGACTGATCGTCAAAGGGAGATGTGACATAGAGGTCAGGAAATGTAGAGAGAAATGAAAATTGAGAAAGTCAAACTTAACTGGAACTTGCAAAATATATTAAAACCTCTAACAAAAGGTTGTCACTAGAGCCTCAGTTCTTCCTTGTTCTTTCCTTGTGTAGCTAGAGATTGTAGCTAATCTAGGTAGGACCAAGATGAAAATGAATGTGTTTCTAGGGATTATGTTGAAGGCTGAAATGAAGGCAGAGTGGAGCCGCAGGAACAGAAATGAAGTGGATGCAGAATGAAAACCTCGGTGCACTCAGACTGGTGGGATGAGTGTGGGAGAGGGGACTGAGACAGCAGGAACAGTCTCCATCTCAAATCCTGAGATCCTCCCCATGGTTTTGCAGGTCTCCCAGCAAGGGGTGGATGTCCAGCTGGTGAAGGTATCATCCAGCTGAAGAGCAAAGGCAGCGCCTGTGCGTGTCAAAGAGAAAAGCAGTGACTGGAGCAACTACAGGCACGCTATTCTGAGGGCAGTCGTATGCAGGACTGTAGAACAAGTCTGGAAGGAAAAACTGAAGATTTTGAAGAAACATGTGGAAAATCGGGGAATACCAGAACATGGGTCTGCTCAAGCTGGAATGACTTCTAAGTAGATCAAAGCAAGCTGGGCACTGGTAAAATCACGTGGTGGTTACTGATGCTGAAGGAGACTCCTACAAGACCCATGAGCTAGATAATACGGCAGCAGTGATCTGCTGCTCAAGGCACGCTTTTGGGCTCTCCACTTTTAATGACAGCCCACTGTATCTGGCAGCAAGCGGCAAAGCCTGGGACTTTCAGTAGATGTTGGCCTTTGGTATTTCTACATGATGCATGAAGGAACCATAACGCAGCTCACCTTCTGCTCCAGGGCATCACCTTTCCTAACAGCAAGGGTCTGAAGGTAGTAAGACTTGCCCCTGAAAATTAAAGTGAGACTTCATTTGTAGTACCTCAAAAAGACAGAAAAGGTCTCTTCTTTCAGCTTCAACTCTGTCACAGTCCCCGGCAGGGATGCAAGGGGTCTGGTACAACGTGGTACAACGCTCAGCTCTACCACCTCGCTTGGCTGCCCTTTGGCAAGTGGCTTTGTAGCTCTGTTTCCCCATCACATAGATCACAGAAGGGCATTACCTTGCTCTGCGTGTACGTGTGTCATCTGGCATCCTGGTGATCTGATCTTGAAGCCTGTTGGTCTAATGATGATGAGAAGGACAGATGTTGGCAGAGGCGAAGCATCTGATCAAAAAGCTTACAGAATTTAGCCAGACTGAAGGATTTTTTCTGTGGTATGGACAAATATTGACTGGGGCTCGTTCCAACAGCCTCTTTTCTTAATAGATGCTCTAACATTGAACATGAGCGGTGACAAACTGGTGCAATTACTCCCCATGTTACTAATCACATCATTTCCCTCCCCCCATTATTGATTTTGGAAACATTGTTTGAAAAGAAAAAGGGAAAAAAACCTTCATTGCCTGTAATACCTAAATGGAAATTTAATCCCTCTTCCATCTACCATCCCCTCTCTGCATTTATTTTCAAGACACATTTTGATTGTTTTGTTTACTGCTTACTGTGTTTATGATTATTTTAATAGGAAGTGTTATGCGATACATTTTGTATGAAGGTCACTGCTTAGATATTCTCCATAGATACTTTCTTCGAGCAGCACTGATTCGTAATGAATTCATGCCAGCCTCTTGCAGGGGGTTCTCTCCATTTCCAGACGGGGGTCCCATCATAATCCAACATTAGCAATGTGCTGAATAAATAACATTATCTGCTGCAGTATTTAGCAGTCACTGCAAACAGTGTAAAGGCCACTGTGAAGTTGCTGAGGCCTATCATTTCACCCAGAGGTTAATACACTGTCAATAAACGATGCTGGAGCAGTTGGTTCACCAGAAGCCAGAGATGTGGTAAATGGAATATTTCATCTTTTCTCCAGCTACCTAAATAGTCGTGCATGCCCCAGGAGTTCCCCTCCTCTAGGTGCCAAGCTCCGACTAAGCTCTGAAATATCAGTCCTCACTAACAGAGGACCAAAACTGGCTTTCTTAAGTGCTTATTTCTCCCCAAAGGATTGCTCTGGGCCTGTTGAGATCATCAGTATTTGCTTGTCTTCTGTGCAGAGCTGTGAACACCATTGCGTAGCACTCAATGAATCCTTGATGCTCCCCAGGTTCCCACCCGCCTTTCTCCCTGCTCCATATTAATGAGACAAGACTTGTTTCATCTTCTTGACCTACTTGCATGGGGTCCACCTCCTGGCTCTGACCTCCACCCTGTGCAGCGATGAATGCTTGAACTGCACTGAAGGTGGGTGGTGTTGCATGAGTTGTAAGGGAGACTACTTGGCAGAAATATTCCTTCTGTGTACTGAAAATAAGAGGCTATTCCACCTGCATTCACCTGGAAGAGGTGTCATGACCATCGAAGAGCAGGTCTTTCCCAGCTATGAAGATAATGGCTGGTAAAAAAGGATCTAACCTACCTCCATAGGAGTTTTAGTGGATTTTGTGAGGACCTGGGCCAATCAGGGAGAGGGAGAAAGCCCATACCAGCACAATTGTCTCTCTGCACCGTGGCAGATTACAATCTGTTTGGGTGATGGATCTATTTCAATGTGAATTAACTTCTGAGCCAGATAACGCTCCCTCAGACTCCAATGGCAGGGGTTTCGTTGTCTATGTGTGGTTTCTCTCTGTTCATGGGTTTCTCCTCTGCCCTTGAGTCCAT
The DNA here is from genome assembly GCA_013397275.1 of Burhinus bistriatus. Taxonomy (NCBI): domain Eukaryota; kingdom Metazoa; phylum Chordata; class Aves; order Charadriiformes; family Burhinidae; genus Burhinus; species Burhinus bistriatus. The sequence goes on from VYXH01012749.1 coordinate 432,639, forward strand.
GTAGACTCTCAGAAGTTACCATATCCTTTGGCACAGACAGCATGCAAGGGAACCCACATCCTTCCATTTGTCTGCACCAGCTTCTGCTCTCTTCCTTTGTGATCCTCCTATTCTTGCACAGGAAAGGAGGATTTTGCAGGGATACCAATGAATTTGTAGCTCAAGTTGCTGTGGAAAACTTTGCATGGTCCTTTCTCTGCTTTAGTATAGCTGTCCTGCTTCTTTCTGCAGACATGCAATGGGAAGGGCCCTGATGGTCTTGCAGGTGTGGATGCCTTTGAGTCCTGTTTAAAATGGCTGGATCCAAACTGCCTTCAGACACTTTGGGGTGCTTTTTTTCCTTCTTTCTTATTGTGAACTGGACATTGAAGGGCTCTGGGCTTGGTTCCCATCTCCTGGTTATGATTAGATGCTCAATAGCTCAGCATTGGCAAAGGAAGAGATCCCTCCAGCTCTCCCCCCAGCTATTATTGTTTGGTTTAGAAGGGTCTGGGATGCATTAGCATGAGGAAAAAATCACAGATAATAAAAAAAACGCAGCTTCTAATGATTTTTATGCAGTCTGGCTTCTATTTCAACAAAACACAAGCAGAACTATCTTTCCAAAAGTTCCCGGAGAACAGACTTGACTTCACTATACAGACTGCGTGCTTTCATCTCGATACATCAGGAAGCACCACATTTATCTCTGCATTCATCATCTTTTATCCCTACCACCTGCTAATACCTGAAGCCATACCTGGACTGAATTTTTGCCTGCTTCGTGATCTTTTTCTTTTCTGCTATTCTGTCCCATAGCTCTGTGCTGTGTTTCACGGCTCATTTTCTCCAAAACAGGCTTTCTCATTTAAATAGCGATACAGCCTCTGAAATGTAGGTGGGCTTTACAAACAAAGGGAAAAGGATCTGGAAAAAGAAATCCCTGATTTACCTTAGCCATAGGAGAGTTCGTTCTCTGCAAGGCAATCTAGGTACATGGCCAGGAAGGTTGGCAGATCTCAGTGGTACTTCCCTGTCTCAAGGAAAAGATGTACATAGGTACAATCAGGAAGGAAAAGCCATCTCAAGGACTCTCCAGAAACTCTGGCTACCAAAACCTGCACTTTCTAATTTTCTTAGAGAATGACAGAAGCACTTAGAGTAAAAACGTATCTGCCATATGGTCCTATTCTATCATGTTTGGGATAGGGTGTGGAGAAAAGAAGCCCAGCATTCATTGCCAAAGAGGTCCCTCCTGCATTTGGCACCTCATCCAGGAGTCAGAAGATGCCTCACTCATCAACTTTGCCACTCTCTGCGTGTCTTGAGTGAGGGCTCTAATTACAGTGCCTCCATTTTCCTCCTCTAAAATGAAATAATAAATTGTCTGTGCTTTCTCAGCCTTCATGAATTCTTTGGACTAGGAACTGTCACGATCTGGCATTTAACCTTTCATGCCCAGACTGGAGGGTGAATCTTTTCAGAGTTTGTCCAGAGCTGGTGGTGAGGACAGACTGACTCCAGCTCTGAGTCATTCCCAAGAAGACTCCTCTCTCCATTGACCAGAGAGGGAACAAAGGGTCCTGATTCTGGCACCGCAGGCTGGAAATCCAAAGAGGGTTTATGAAGGAGCTCCTGGGTAAACAGCAAGGAGGGCTCTGGACAGTCCTGGAAGTGAACAAGACCAATTTTCACACCCTTTCTACAGGCAGAGCTGAGATCTGTATACTGAGGTCTAGATGTCACTAACTTTAAACACCAAGACTGACACTGGTGTGCTATTGCTCCTCCTCACAAGCGCTCACCTTCCAAAAAAGCATGCTTTTTAGCAGAGAGATGATGCTTTTGGGAACAGGGATTGGAGGCTAGACGGGTAACATGAAAGGCAGGGATGATGACTCCTCCCAAACTGCTCAGAACAAGACTGCACAATTTTGCCACTGCAGCCCTTGGTGTGATACGAGGGTGGCATTGGGCCAGGCTGGGGAGCACCTCTTGTCTCGGATGCCTTGGTGTGTTGTATTGGGTTTTGATGATCATTGCTTCAAGACCAGCAGGAAGTAGAGAGCAAATTCAAACAGATCTGCTCTCAAAGCATCCAGGTCTGGAAAACCACCTTGTGATGCGAAGCTTAAGGAACTCAACTGAGCTCCATCAAGAGAGGTGAAAAGTAGGGTCCATTAAATTACGTAGGCACTGGGTGCTTGTTCAGGGTTTTTCTCTGCCATGCCCATAAATCTAAAAATATGTTGATAACATCCTGCTTTCTTCTGTCCTTGTCTGTAACAGATGCACTCTGTCTTTAGGTTCGAAATACTAGCCATAATTCATATTCTGGCTTGATGTAGATATCTAGGTGACCTTTAGCAGCCTATGATATATAGAAAAGCTGATTACATGTTCTTTTGTTTCATAGGAGGGATCAATACGAATGAGATTAAGAAAAAAATACAATTTCATTCGTGTTAAACAAATTCTGACAATGGTTTCTCTGAGAAACTCTGCACCTCCAGTGCTTGGAATGAGGATTTGAGAATTGGCAGGGAGTGACCCTGCTGTCACAGATGTGTCTTTTGACATAGCTGTAAAACATCTGCCTAGACTTGTCCAACCTATAAGCCTCTAAGGATCTTCTTTCACCTGGGCTCAGTGCTTGGTTGGAGAAAAGCAAATCCTAAGAGCAGGCCCCTGAGAGCAAATCTGAAAGCACCAGGGAGATAAGAACGTGCTGCTTTTGCAGCCCTGGGTAGAGGCTGTCCTCTACCACGTTGTTTTCTTTTTTAAACCTCTCCACAGCATTGCAGTTCCTTGCAACCTTCTTGGTAGCAGGGCTTCTCTTGGTAAGCCTCAGCCTGCTGGAGCAGCTCTCCCTGATTTCCATCAGTAGCATTTTCAGTGGTAATTCAGGTTTGGATACTAGAAGACTCATTGCCAAGCTCTAGAGTAAGTGCAACCACAGTGGGAGTGTTGGGGAACAAATTAGGAAAGGCTGCAAGTGTGTGGGTTTGTCCTCCACCTCCAGACATCACAGGTGTCCAAGCTGGTTTGACTGGTAGCTCCAAGACTGGAGCAGAATGTGCAAGGATTTGCCTCTGACCTTCTACCAAGCAATCATCTGAATATCCATGTCTTGAGCTACTGTAATGTTGCGTCTATGCACACAGATTATACCCAGCCTTCCTACATCAAGTAGGATTAGGAGAGCATCTGCTTTCCCTTCGGGACTGCTCTGCCAGCTGGCAGTGGAAATGTTTGCTGTCTTCTGCAGAGGCTGAGGGATCACACAATGCGTTATGAACACATTGCATTTCATCTTCGGCATGAAATCCACTCTCCCAGGTACCCTCCTGCTGCAGTTTTAAGCATGACTTTCCTCACAGTCTGCGGAGACCAAGCGAGTCAAAGCAGCTCTTGATCACTGGAGCCTCGGAAGAAAGACCAAAACAAACTGTAACGCTGCAAGGGCCTCATGATGCTAATGAAATAATCAATTGCAGTCCCCTCTGTGAGGATAAAGACGTTGGCTGTAATCCCTTGTAGTGTCTCCCGTCATTTCTGCAGTCACCCAGACAGATGAGCATGGCAGTGAAGCTCACAACCTCTACATCTGCCCTTCTCCATTGACATGCCTCCTCAATAAGGATGATTATTCCTGCTCCCGAGGTGAGCAGCTGTGCTCCTAATGCCAGCTATGCTATCTCGTGTTTCCACAAATAAAGCGAGTGATTATCTCATTTGTTTGGTTTCCCTCTCAGATAAATGCATTTGTTCTATATCCCCCAACGACTCGAGAGTTTGCAGATGCACCTGCAAACACAAACAGAGTCTACTCTGATTTCTAGGAGGTTGTGTAAGAGGACTTCAGGAGAGACTGAGCCCAGTTCTCCTTTGTCATTGACACATGGCAAAGTCATTACATGATAGAGGAGGTAACCATATCAAGTTGAAACCTCTTCCTATCATCTGCCCCTGCAAGTTCTTACACCAGACACAAAAGGGCTAATTGTTAAGCACAGATGAGGGACCAGCATTTGAAAATGAGAAACCCAGGATTTTTGAGATGATGACAAATTTTCATGGTAATTTATGTTAAAAGGCATTAAGCGCTTTGTCTTTTGTTTGGGGCAAAGTGTAACTGGAAAGACCCCATTGGTGTCAGGTGAGGAAATGCTGTAGCCGTGCATGGCCTGCCCTTTTGGGAGTTTCACTAGGTGGAAGAAAGAGCAGAAAATCAGCCACATGAAACTGTAGCTGTATTTTACATACAGAAATGATTTCTCAGAGAACACTTTCGTTTGCTATCAGTGAATGTTACCACCACACACCTGGTTCTTTCCCCTGCCCACGGTATCTTGGGCTGCGTGCAGCACACGGTGTTTTGATAGCTGATTTGAATAGATCTGATATGCCTTGGAAGACCATTTTCCTGCAGATATTCACAGATGAAATCTGTGTTCCCTTCTGCATGAATCTCTTATGCTTATATGGAAGCTCTTTTCTTTCATAAGCAGTTACAAAAAAGCAGAGAATTGGAGGCATTTGTAGATTTTTTTCCTGGAAGAGGTTTTGATCCAGAAGAGAGAGAAATACATCCTCCTGTGAAAATAAGGGGAAATGCATTAAAGAGTTGAACAACTGTTTCAATTTAATATTAATTAGTCAAAGGCATGAAGAAAGACTTGATGCTGTTTAAACTAGGAGTTAGAGCTAACTCTTTTCAAAGACTAGTATTGCTCTCAACTGTTTATTTTGTCCCAGTTATTGTAGTAGGATGGACACCTACTCACATGTATAGTTATATTTTCAGGCTGTCCCTGGTAATGCAGACAAGACTTATTATCACTGACATATCCCTGATAGGAGCCTTCACAGGATGGAGAAGCCTCTCTCTGTCCAGCCAAGTGATTGACAATTTTCCTCATTAGTTCTCCCATGTCTCAGAAGTCTTCATGCCACTGCACACCTCTCTCTGTCCACTTCATTTTTTTTCCCCAAAAATGTAAGAAAGCCACAGACTGGTTCCAGGCCGCAGGAGCCACCTGCTATTTCTGTATTATCCTCCTGAATGAGTGCAAGCTGTGAGCTGGAAGTGACAATGTGCAAAGTAATTTATGGTGAGAATAAGAGGATCATCTTTCATCTAATACACTCAGATTAAAAGATGGTGATCGGGTCCTAAAACACAAACCATGTTCTTTCTTCATCAGTGCTCCTACTTCCCATTTAGTTGTTAAATGCATTGGCAGGAGACAGCAGGTCAGTGGATACCACTACATGAAGCCCAAAAGGACTCTGAGGAGCATCGAGAAGGGCTCAATGGAGATGGGGAGTGGGCAGTGGTGGCACTGAAACCTGCTGGGAAGGATGTGTGTGTGTCAGGCTCCCCACTTCTCAATGAATACCCCAGCTACTGCAGTTATTCCTGGAAAGGTGAGCGACCACAAACACTGGCACCACCACACAGTGCTCATGCTGTCCCATGATGTCCCAGCGTGTCCCATAGCTAAATAGCTCCAGAGTTTCAGACCTGATTCCCAGGGTTTTTTTGGTGGACCAGCTCCAGCTCTGTCTGCTCAGCACATAGGGTTTTAGCTTGACCTGTCCTCCACAGGGAGACATCGTTCAGTTCTCACCAGGATTTTTCCTAAGCCTAACTCATCACTCAGTTTGACATTATCTTCATAGCATTTGTGGTTGATTGCATCCTCTGTGGATTTAAGTAAACTTGCCAAATCCTAATTGTTCCTGGTTTAAGGCCTGTATGTGCTGTTTTGCCTGCAGGGTACATCGCACATAATATACTGAAATCAGAGTCAATGTTAGGCTATTACCATGAAAGCTTATTGTTGCTATATAATCATACATTTTGTATTGTTAGGAGTGTACAAATGCAAGTATATTCATACTTCATAACCTGCACTTCAAGTCATGACATTTGCCATCATTTCAATTAAGTCTGTTAAAAGAAAAATTCATGCCAGTCGTATTTCTTTACAAAAGACCATCAGCAAAAAAGGAAGGATACAGGAAATCAAAATCTATCATCCTGTCCACAAAAATGACAAAACAAAGAAGAGGAGAGAGAAACGAATCCCACTTATTTACAGAATTCTGCCCCGGAGAAATGAACAGATTAAGTTTATCAATGACTACAGTTTCTGTCATGTGGCTCTAAAGGAGATTGTGCAGATAATTGGAAATGCAGCGTGGTTCTCCAGGAAGACTCATGCCAAGCATTTCAATTCTCTTTTGAAAGTTATTTGTAGAATTTAAAAAGTGCATAAAGTACTAGGATTGTGCTGTGAGGACTGCAGAGTCTGGCAATGAAGAAGCTCATTAGTTCCTTGCATCCCCACCTTGGCCTCTTGCCTGGGTTCACTGGACATCCCATTGCCAACATCTTCATCTTTCTCTCCACTGAATGAACCTTAAGGTGGGCTCCCACCCACCTCTTCCTGATTTCAAGGAGGGCTGGTCAGTGTTTTTGATTAGTCTGAATGTTCACAATCCTCATTTGTATTATTTGCTGCAGATTCTGGCCTGGAGCCCAGAATTGCTCATTTCCCCTGGCTTTTTTCTGCAGTGCTCTTCACAGTGGCCAAGGGCTGGTGGAGTTATCTCTACAATCCCCAGCCTAGTTCTGAGGGATCAGAGGTAGGGAATGAGGCATAGCTGAAACTTGGCTCAGCTTTGAGTTGATTTGGGGTACTGTCTGCAGGCAGAGAAGGGACTCGGATGGACGGTTTCAGTCACCCACAGAGATGGCCAGGGTCATTTGGAGGAGTATCCACCTCAGGTATTCACCCTGGGCTGCTGAAAGCCACTTAAGGCAGGCATGTGCTTTTCATAATTCTTCTGCCCTATTTCCCAACCCTGCGTGGACATCTCAGATATATTCAGATGCCTCTAATAGCATTGGAAGACATGGTTGAGAGTAGAATATTGAAGGTAAGAGAAGTTCTTCCATGTGACAGTTAATGTGCTCTTTCCACATTAACTCCCTGTTCACACTGCTTTTACGGGAATAACTGAATACCCAGAGACATTCACAGTAGTTTTCAATGCGAGCTTTGTGCCCAGGAGGTCTCTTCTCAGCTCCTGGTGTGTTTGCAGGCATTGCTGGAGAACTTTTCCTACCTGTACCTTTCCAGCAATAGCCACTTGTCCTTTCCTTGCCCACCTTTCTGAAAGAATTCTAGCTACATACACTCCTGAGTCATTGAAATACAGAAAAAGACATTTACCAAGATGGAATCGGGAACAGAAACGCAGTCGGTGCTGAAGTGTTTGTGCAGTGGCGCAGAGCCAAAGGCAATTAGCAAGTGACATGAATCTTTCTTGCTCACCACTCAACCATGTGCAAATGGCACTTCTTGTCCTGTGGGTTAAGGAATGGCAGTTTAGTCTGTCAAGTCGTGCTAAAGTTTGCTGATTGAAGGGGTTTGGGGCTGCACTATTACAAAAACTATGTTTTAAAAAAATGCTCTTAATCCCTATTTTATGAGGCACGCACTAAAAAAGGCAAAGCCATTTCTTTTTGGAGAAGTAGCAGAATCAGCAGCTAGCGACAGGAACACATTCGTACCCTCCAGTTTGAACAAAGTCAAATTGGAAACTACAAATAAAGGTGTTTATGAACTTCTGAGGGCTCCTAGGAATGATCTTGGGCTTTCACCAGGACCAGAATAACAGCTCAATGAGGTGTCCGTTTCCTCCCCTGCCCCCAGGCCCATTTCTTTCTCTCTTTGTCTTTCTTTTTTCCCTTTTTTAACTCAGTGATGTGGTTTTTTATTGTGATTTGTCCAAGACTGTTTGCTGTTGGAGACGCTGTGTCCCACGGTGGGCGGCAGAGGGGAGGCCAAGGGATCAGATCCAACTGCACAACCAAAACTACACATGGAGATCTTACTTTTAATTGCGGTGGAGAGAAGCTATTATGATGGGGCCTTTGCTTGTTTAATAGACTCCAGCCAGTATCACACTCTTAATGTACTCATAAAACACTTACACTCCATATGACCCATTGATATCAGCCGTGGGGGATGAGGGGCTGAGCTGGACCCATTAAATTAACCACGGGCAAGTCTCCAGGTACTTGGAGATGTGCTTTCTATCTGAGAAGAAACTGTATTTGTGCTCTTTGTGCTTGTGACAAGGGACCCTATGCATTATTCTGGGGTCACCATCCCCTCCCCCTGCCCTCCACAGGCCTCCTTTGACTTGTTTCTTTCTGGTTTTGCCCATTTTTCCACTCAAGCCCAGCACCCATCCTCCCTCCCACCACGGGCAGGTATGCAGCTGCTCACACCCCCATAACAATTAATGTTTCACAGAAGAAAAGCTTATGGGATCTTTCTTTCTCCAAGGACACGTTAACCTCTCTGCCAGTTTTAACCCAAGCTGCTGGAAGAAAGCAGTCTGCAAAATACTAAAACTCCTAAAAAAGTCAAAGGTGGAAGAGAGAAAGAGGCACCCAGGCAATACCCTCACTGAAAGCAGAGCTGTAGCTTGAGCTTGCTGGTCATTCAACCCTCCTCTCCTCTACCTAAAGCAATACAGGTCGTTCAGACGTGGCTGAGATACAGAAAACAAACCACTTTAGAAGTAAACCCATTTTCTTTTCAAGTCGTGACAATGCACAAGAGGCAGATACATGCCCAAATGTCGTATGGGAAATCAGTAAGCAAATGGGAAAGCAGAACAGAAAATGGACCCAGGAAATAAAATCTTAATGCTTGGGACTTTTCAAGCTCCCTATTAATTTTCTCAATGCTTTATAGCATACTAATGAGCACCATGGAGAAATGAATCACCAGCTTGTGATACAGATAGGCTGAGGAAGAGGAGTCATTTTATCTGGTTCTATCCTCAAAAGGTTAATTTCTGTGTGCTACCTTGCTTTAATTGTTTTCTTTAGTCTGCTGATGTATCCTGTCTCACCCCTAGCCAGCAACACTTTTCCTTCCTTCCTTCCTTCCTTCCTTCCTTCCTTCCTTCCTTCCTTCCTTCCTTCCTCCTTCCTTCCTTCCAGCAACAAAAGCTGTTAATGGTGGTTGAAGCACAGTAAGGTGAGAAACAACGATGTGGTTTTTCTCCAGCCCCGTAGCTCTCATGGTTTCTAGAAAGCTTTAGCACAGGGTGGGGATTACAGCAGCAAAGTGTCGGCAGCAAAGACCAGCATGTGAGCCCACTGGGTAGGGCTGAAAGGCACCTGAAGCCCCTGTGGTTGCTTCTCCTCAGCTCTGGCTCCAGCAGTGGGTTTGGATGTATTTCTGCATCTCTGTTTCGGTGACTGTGGTGGGCTGGGGATGGCCAGCAGAAAGGAGGGCTCCAAATCTGGCTTGGGGGCAGCTAAACTGCAAGCCACGAGACACCTGAAATACCAAAGTGTTTCCATTGCAGTATTTTGACAGTTACACGAGCTTCTATTCAGGCTTTTCATGACAAAATAAAATGTTTTCATGTAAAGTGAAAGTCAAAACTAAACTAGGAGAAAATCAAACCCAAATGTTTTTATCTCATGGAAATGAAACATTTTGATACTGTCAAAACAAAACGAGAAAGTTGAAACAATCTGTTTTGATACTTCCCAGTCAAAATCAACACGTTTCCTTCAAAACGTTTTGATTTCAGTCCGACTGCATTTTCCTATGGAGATAAAAAACCAGAACATTCGTCTGAGATTTTTTTTGACCGGCTCTAGTGTTGAATTTATTACAAGAACCTTGTAGCAGGTCTAGAGGGCTGGTTAGGGACCACTGTACCGTCAGATTAGATACTGAAAATGCATCCATTATCACTGTATTATGACAGAATAGGAGAAAAAGGCATCCAGTGACTTCAGTGTATTATGACAGAGAAGGAGAGTGACCCTTAGAAAAATAGGATGGTGGTGGCATCTCAGCCTCTTTGAGATTCAAATGGGGAGTGTCGTCCTGCAGAAGCCAGAGCCACTAGACTCCATGCAGGGATAACGGGATGACATGACAGAGGGTAATGGGCATTAGAGCAGGAATTTGCATAGGTAAATGACTTTGGTTGTAGAAAAAGAGGGAAGAAGGAATCAGAAAGTTCCCACCAAACTCTTCTTGGTCTTATGGAAAGACAATGAAGGACTGGCGTAGGAGATGAAATTGCAAATGCAGTATCTGAATTAATTTCCCAAGGGTGCATATGCAGCCCATCACGCTGCTGCCTGGGTTTATAACCTCATCTCTAATAGTAGACAACCACCTGAGGGAGGGAAAAGCTCCCTAGGACTGGTACTTAAAGGACTGACCTCGTGGTGACTGGCCAGTGCTGAGCCACAGCCACCACCAGCCCTACGACTGTGAGAGCTGCCACCAAAAAAATATTGCCAGCACCAAATACTTCAGAGGAAGGTGTTGGAGGCCCCCTGGTTCACAACTAAAACTCAACCAAAAACTGAGGAGCAGTCTGTGTTCCTCCGTCTATCTGCAGGCACTTTGGGTCAGCAAAACACCCAGGAGAGGCCAGTGGGCTGTAAATCAATCCAAGGGCTTTGGATGGGGTCTCAAACCGCAGGAGCACAGACTTGGTGCCCTGCCGCAACCTCACTTAGTTTTAGAAGCATCTCATCCCTTCCTCCCAAAGGCTGTTCGAGACTTGGAACCTCCAGGCTACAGGAGGCAGCTCATAGAAATGCAAATTAGCAGGGGACTTTCAGCAACTACCTGGGAGGGGATGGGGAGGTGGGGGTGGCAGGACCTGATACTTTATCAATACATATAGGTGGGTTCTTGAGCTGCGTGGGAAGTGTCCCCATGCCTGGCTGTACAGAGAATTAGTGTTTTACTCAGATGCTCTAATCACCCCAGGTCAGAAAGCGTTACCTATTTGCAAGGGTGTAACCAAAAAAGCTGAAAGGTCAAGTACATGACTGCCTCCCAGACCTCTCCAAAGGTAACAGGCAAGAGATAGCTGCGCTACAGGCAGTGGAAGTGAGAATCTCTTGAAACTAGATGCTAATTTACTGAAATAGCCAGTTTGCACATACCCTGCTTCACTCTTACCATCCAAGAACAAAAGGCAGTTTTCTCTGCTTTTCTTTTAACTCTGCTTTTTTGACAGACCAGATGCCTCCAATCCTAACTTCTTGGCACGTGGATGGCTAATGTACATGGAGACAGGCATGTACTTCATGACATTTCTGCACTGTTATTATCTCTTGATCTACTGATCTGCTTAACCAGGGTCACCCACATTCCCCTCAGGAAAGAGGATTTCACCGTCATATTCAACATACAGTAACGATTGAGCTGCTCTTGGGTCACAGAATTAAACCATCTTGTGGTGTCGTAAGAGGAATATTATTACCTCCACAGCAAGGTCAGATCTTTTCCCTGTGTTAATTAATCAGCAAAATTAAATAGTTTGTTCAGTTAATATTAGTCCCTGGGAAACTAAGTCACTTATTAAAATGAAGCAGGGAGCCAGGTGGAGTGTGACATGTACCATGGAGACCTGTCAGTACCTCTCAAGCTCACCCTTGGACACCATCCTGACTGTTTCAGCAAGGCATTTCCCATCTACGAGGTGGATATTATGATGTGCCATGCAGGAGAAAGAGGAATTAGCTGGACCCTTCAAGGTCTCATCCACAGATCAGGCAAGTCTGTAAAAGGACCCCTATGGACATTAAGAGGCTTTGAACTGGGGTCTAAGAATCGTAGAATCATAGAATCATAGAATGGTTTGGGGTGGCAGAATTTCTTCCTAATATCTAACCTAAATCTCCCCTCTTCCAGTTTGAAGCCATTACCCCTCGTCCTATTACTACACGCCCTTGTAAAAAGTCCCTCTCCAGCTTTCTTGTAGGCCCCTTTCAGACACTAGAAGGCTGCTATAAGGTCTCCCTGGAGCCTTTCTTCTCCAGGCTGAACAACCCCAACTCTCTCAGCCTGTCCTCACAGCAGAGGTGCTCCAGCCCTCTGATCATCTTTGTGGCCTCCTCTGGGCACATTCCAACAGGTCCATGTCCTTCTTATGTTGAGGACTCCCAAGCTGGACGCAGTACTGCAGGTGGGTCTCACTAGAGCAGAGTAGAGGGGCTAGGAGTCAGTGGTTGCTTGAAATGATGGTTTTATTTTTGGTAAGCACAGAGGTTCACCCCAACACAGAGCCAGGACCAGGTCTGGGAGCTAGAAACAACTTTCTCAGCCATACCCATGGGTCTGGGATGCCTTGGGCTGGATGTGGGCTCTGTGGGGAAAGCCTCTGCCAGGAGCTCAGACAGCCTTTAATGTCAGCGGAGTCTATGACGGTATTAATCTTACCCTAAAATAGGAAAAAAATTAAAACTCTCATTTGGTTGGATGACTCCCTCTCTGAGCTCCATTAACTTTATTGACTCGACACCACTGAGTACCAAGGGAGAGAAGCTCTCCTGGAGGTATCTACACCATAGACATGTAAGTCAGATATGATGAAGCTGTCAGGAGGAGATAATTTTCTGACCTGAACAGATTTGGGCCCCAGTTTGCCCTGTCGTTCTCCTGTGATTCAGCATCTCAGCGAAACTCAGTCGCTGCCCCACTCTGATTAACACCTTCATCACCAGACTGGCAGTACATCAGAAATTGTGGCAAACACTGACACTCGTCCAGACCTCACGTGCCAGGGAGAAGTTTGACTCTGAGAAGCCATTGGTGCTGGAGATTTCTTTTTATCAACTTGCTGAAAAACCCAGGGCAAATCTACTCAGTTGCAAATGTAAAGAAAGCAGAGGAGGGAAAAAGGTCTTTCCTAAATGATGTGTCCCAGCGAATTCCACCTCAAGGCTTAAACCGCAGCGAGATCCAGCTCCTGTCATCAGCCTGGCTCTGTGTGATGACCTGGACTGCAAAGCAGCATGTTTCCCCTATAAATCTACAGAAATACCTGCATGAGAAAGCACCACATTTTCATAACTCTCTGCCAGAGCAGAGCAGCATTGAAAGGGTCCCAAAAGCAGGGTCTGGGGTTCTGAGCTGGATGTGCAGAGGAAAGCAAGGCAGATGAACCGCAGTGGGTATGTTTTTTAAGTCCTCCTTGCCTATGAAGCTGCCTGCTCCTCGCGGTATCCTCTCCTGCCTTGCTTTCACACCCTGTCTAGCCTGGAGGCGGCAAATACCTGGGTGCCATGAGCTTGCCTTCTTCCACAACATGCCTGCTGAGTCCCCCAGTGCTGCTGGGGTGGGAGGGAGGCATTTGCCGCCATGGGAGGCTGCTTATGTGAGCAGAGGCAGCACATGAAAATACGTGACCCAGAACAACAGAGAGGAGCTGCCCTTGGTGAACACCAGGGCTCTGACTATTGCAGCAGGATTTGTAGTCAAATGCTGGAAAAAGAAGATAAAAAAACTTCCAACCCGTCAATATTTTGCAGAGGATCCCTCAGACAGGGTTTATCTGTGCTGTAGAGGTTGACCTCCTGTCCTGGCCACAGGGGCAAGGGGAGGCAAAGATAAGGGAAGGGAGTGCGAAGGGACAAGACTGCAGAGTGCTGTCGAGGGTTGGATTCACAAAATAAAATTAGCTATAGCGGACAATTAAAGACACACTCTGTTAAGAGGGACAGCACTGCACAGTCACCAAGGGGCTGCAGGACAATGGCTCTTGGGAGCATCACAACTGATAGCACAGATCTGCTTATGCTGGAGTGACTGCTCCACTTGGGCAGGGTGACCTCCATGCCAAGGGAGATAATGGGATTTCTTTAAAACCTCTTCTTCAGGCAGGAGGGAGGGGAAACGCTGTCTTCTGCAAAGTAGCAAGGCACGAGGTGGCTTTGGCACAGATTGCAAAGTCCGCATGCCAACCTCCTCCACCTGCCCGCTGGAGCTGCTCCCAGAAGCTGACCAAGCCGCAGAGCTGAGCATCAACGTGGAGGTCAGGGTGAAAGGATCCCTCAAGCTACAGGACAAGCCTGGCCCTGAGCGAGCTGTCACTGAGCCTCTCATTGAGCCTCATCTCTCTATTCGGGCTTGAACACGACCATCACTTCCAAAAATCAACTCCGATTTCTCTGGGGTATTATAATCCAACTCTGAATGACAGAGCAAAGTCATAGATATGTCTTGATAGAGCCGGGTGGAAAAGCCTGCTATTTCTCTCTGGAAAACTGTAGGAGGAACAAAAAAGGAGTTGTCCCTCTTGTTTTCCCAGGATCATGCTACAACTTCCACTACTTTCATCTTCAGACTGTTTTTCCCCCAAACTGACTTTTTTTTTTTTTTTTTTTGCAATTCATCCTCCCCCTATACCTCCAGGTTTAATTCATTTAATTTCAAAACAGAAAATATCAGTGAGAATGCCAGTTTGGCTATCTAGCTGAATTTCTCTGAAGCTCTTGTACGCAAGTAAGAAGATGGTTTATCATACCAGGTGTGGTGAATTATTCGGTGACTTGCTTTGTAATAAATTGTCTTGATGTTTTAGATATGGTATCTTTTATTGGAAAATTTTGGCTGTTCTTCAGTGATTTAAATCTCCTTTCTCTGATGCACCGCAAGGTTACTGTGTAATCTGCTGCATACTTCATAGTTAGATAACAATTATTGGCAGATATAAATAGACGTTTTCATGAGCAATATTGTTTAGTATGCTAAATGTTGCTTTAATTTGCTGGTGCAAATTAAAGTGAATTCCTGTCATGCACAGAACAAAATAGATCAATTATATTACTACTAATTATTGTTATTATTTTAAACTGTGCTTCTCAAGCAGATTTAACAAATTTGTCAATCCAGCTTGTTCACCTTCTTGAAACTGAACCCAGCAGTCTTGCATGCAAATCACCCTAGATTTTCAATGAGCAACAATAATTGCAACTGTTTTGTAATTATCTCACCCCAGACAGTCTCAGCTTATCACATCTAGGCCTAAAGGCTCCAATGACTTCATCTTCCAAAAGTATCGATACATAGTCCTATATGTTAAGAGTAAAAAAATTGCATTTTGCAGCAATCCTTACTGTCAGAGTCAGAATAAATAGGAACAAATATAAATATTTTGGAAGAAAACATATCTACAACCTGGTCAGAAATTTCTTGCTGGAAAACCAAACTTTTTCAGCAATATTTTGAGGTAATATGTTGAAATTATCGGAAAATATCTTCATTTTCTGCCCGGCTCTGATAAATAGTCTTTTATATCCATGCTTCTAGCACCAAAATAAAAGTTCAAAACCCATAAACTATGTGACATCTCTCCGGCCTACCTATAACTGCATCTTTTCTCCATCAGGATATTTTTATCAGAAGGTCATAAATCACAGGCATTCACATTAGGGAGCGGTGATGCTGATAGGGCTGTGCTAAGGCAGGTTTCATCTTAAGGTATTCATTTTTGTAATTCACCGCTGCATTATTTACTCTTTTTGCTGCAATAATCCATCTGAGGTCAAATATATGTACACATAAACCAGCCTCAGTGCTGAAAAAAAAAAAATAAAATTCATCTGTGAGTAATGGTAAGGGGTGGACAGAAATCCTGTGTTTGTGAAGGATTTTGAGGTCTCGGGGTGTTTTGATTTCCTCCTGAGCTGGAGCAAAGCTCCGCTCGCAAGCCACGGGGAGGTAAAAAAGTAAAAAAAGAAGTGAAAAGCAGAGGTTGTTCCCAAGTGTGGAAGATGAAGAGCACATGCCCTGCCAGGGTGAACGTGAAAGCCCAGGACAGATGGGACAGGCATGGTGAACACAGGAAAACTGAAACCACGGACCTTTCCAAACCCAGCAGAAATGGGAAGTCTGCAGAGATGAGCAGGGGCAATCAAGGAAAAGGGAAAAGAGGAACAGATTATTTCGTTCTTTGTTTGCAAGCAAGGCATCTCCAGAAGCCCTGGCCCTGAGTCGCTGCCAAATGCTTGGTTCAGTCTGGGCACCAGGGAGATGGGCAAGGCTAATCTTTAAAACAAGCAACCCAGGGAAACACAGACCAGCGAAGCTGGCCTTTGGGTGCATCGGTGGAAAAGTGGATTAAGGAAAGGGCTAGCACCCCTGGAATAAATGAGATATTCCAGGGAAAGGTCCCCACCCTTTGTAACTGGCACTCACCTCTCACAGACCTGTGAAATATGGAGAGGAGAGCAGTCTGCTAACGTGCTCTCCTGCAGTTTTCCAAGGCTTTTGGCAGGATCCTGCACCAAAACAACCTGAAGTATCACAGAGCCAGCCAAGTATGTTAGGGAACAAATGGAAGGAACAAACTAACGGCTTTTTTCACAGTGGGGCAGGCTGGCCAAATCTCTGCTGGGACCTGAGGGGCTCTGCAGAAGCTGAAGTGATGGAGGACCAGACGAGCATCGTGGGGACCTGTGTTTTCTAGGCACTCAGGTGTACCCCAGTGGCCAGAAGTGGGGGGAGGCAAGAGCCGCCCTGGAGGCACCAAGGACCACACATAGGGTTTGTTCAGCGCATGCAGCCACGTCTAGAAAGATCCTTTCTCCAAGGATGCAGCGGGAAAGGACGGCTAAGTCCTTTTCCTAACCTTTATATTTGGTCTGCCTCACCCAGCTGCTCTGTGCGCTCTGTGCAGAGCTACCTTGCCCAGATGTATTACGTTTGTGCGCTATTAAAACACAGCTTTAACCCCTGGAGGTGCCTCGGAAGGAAGGGGAGGCTGTTCTGCCATGCGACTCAGCTGGCTCCACATCCTATTTTGCGATACTGCATTATTTTGCTTCTTCACGTCCAACAGTGAAGAGCTGTGGTTGAGCCAGAGAAGGAGCTCCCAGCGCAGAGTTAGAGTGGTAAAATGGCAGCTGACATTCAACACTGTTAAAAGCAAAGTAAAGCACGTAGGGGGAAAATAACCTGGCTCTACACTCACCATGAAAGGAACTAAATTAGCTATTACCTCCGAAATGAGATCTCGGAGCGGGCGGTTGTCAGAAAAGGGGGCAACAGCGGCGGGGGCTATTAGATGAGGAAGAAAGGATGAAATAGAGAGTGCGATGCTCCTGCATCAGGCCATGCTGGTCTTTCATCTTGGGTATCGTGCCACTTCAGAGGATATCACAGAGCAAGGAGAAATTCAGAGAGGGTGGCGATGGCAGCACAGGAGGGAAGCAGAATCTGCCCAAGTCTGGGATGCTTTGTGGGATTGTAGCTCTGCCACAGTCTGTGATACCATGAGTAGGATATCAGAGATATTGTGAGCATGATCACTTCCCTCATGAGACTACAGGGTGGCAAGGTGCTCCTGCCCTCCACCTCCCTCCCCTTCCCATCTTTTTTTTATCCTGAATTTACCCAGCCCCTTTATAATCCTGCAGCCCGAAGGAGCAAATCCCTCTGGTTTGTCACCCAGGGGAACCACAGCCACCGCACCGCATTTGAGGGCATGTTCTCGGGTGGGCACAGGTGGATTTTCTGCGGGTGTTCAGACAACAGATAGGCAGGTCGTGCCCACGGTGCGATCTGGAGGGCGATGCTTGGCGGCAGACATGAACGGCATGGCACGGCACACGCGGTGCTGCAGCGTGCCACTGGTGGGAGCCAGCGCTTGGCACGCTGCCAGCCAGAGCAGGGGGATGCAGAGGACTGTGCACAGGATGAGTGTATGTCGTGTTTTGCTAGAGCAGATTGCCAATTTTACACATCTCCATATCTCAAAACCCATGTAATATAGAGAAGACGTTTGAAGTGACAAAAATACAGGAAATGTAATAAATGCAAAAGAGAATTATGTGGAAAATACACTGAAGGAGTGTTTTCCTTGCTGTTGAGATGCTTACAGTCTACTTGCTTCATGAATATTTAGAAACAAGAAGGTTGGCTCCAAATGCCAGTCTAAATGCACACAATTTTCCTTTCTATAAATATTACATTTTATTTCAAGACAGCAGAATGCAGAAAAGTAACAGCTAAGACCTGGAAAGCCCCCTTCTCTTGCTCCTTGAAATTCATTCATTTGGACTGTAAATTCTTCTGGGCTATGTGATAAAGATACTTTGCTTTCATCTTCTTCTAAGGTTGCCAAATCCGAGTGATAGGTTGACCTGGAAAATAAAAGGCGTACTGTCATGAATATTTCACACTCTTTCTCTTTCTGGAACCAAGACCAACAACAGGTAATGCTGGAGTGAAGTGAAATACGGGGACTGGCAGCATTGGAGAGAGTATCATGCATGGGAAGAACTTGCTTTATTGGCGTCTGGCAGATGAAGATTTTGTCCTTGGAAACAAATACTGAGGACAAAACACACTCGATTTGTAGAGGAATTGTAAATCAGATGTAAATGACATTAGACCTCTTGTCCTGCTCCTGGAAGGTAAATTTGGGGTTCTCTCATTCCTAAAGAGAGCCCAGCTGTTTGGGCTTCAGCCAGCTGAGGGGAGATTCGCTGGTCTTGACTGGAGAAGTTGGCATTTCGATGGGCAATGGGACGTGATGCAGACAGGAATTGGATGCCTCAACCCAGGCAAGATGGGAACCTTGCTGGAGGAAATAACGGAGGATTCCCCCTCCTCTCCATCAAGACCATATGTCTGCTGACTGTTAATAAGATTTACAATCTTCCCCGAGCCCTGTCTGCTTCTCGACCCTGATGATACACAGTAGCCAATAGAAAAGAGCTAATAATTCATTATGAATCACTTCTTTGATGAATTATGTTTTTTTTTCCTGGTTTTTAAATTGCCTTTGAACAGCATAGTGGTTTTCTCAGTCTTGCAACTCAAAAATACTTGCTGACTAATTTCTGCAAGTAAATCCTGGCCAATAGACTTCATTTCCAGGCAGTTGCCATGAATGGGTGAGATTTCCAGATGGAGCTCTGCTAAACCATAGCTGCCTAGACGTGAATGGCCTCTCACCCATGTCAATCCTCCTACATTGAACCTGTACATCCCAAAGAAAGAAATACCACTCAGGAACTACTGGTTTGATAGGTCTTTGCACCAGAAATGGCCTCCAACTTGGCTTTCAGATAGTCTTGCCCCATCCCTGGAAGTGTTCAAGGCCAGGCTGGATGGGGCTTTGAGCAACCTGGTCTAGTGGAAGATGTCCCAGCCCATGGCAGGGGGGTTGGAACTAGATGACCTTTAAGGTCCCTTCCAACCTAAACCATTCTACAATTCTCTGATTTTTGTATGCAGGAAGCGGCTGCTACTCTTGAGAGGTGTTGAGTGCTCCCACCTCGCACTGGGTTTCCTGATTTCCTGTTTGGATACTCAACCATTTCAGAAAATTAGTCTAAGGATACCCTCGTGTAAATACCGAGGTGCAGGCAAATAGCTAATAGTCTTTCAGACTGTCTTGTTTTCTGAAGGCTTCATCAAGAAAAAACATTGTCATCCTGCAAACTTGACCGAGACTGAACACCTCAAAACTGCCAGTGAGAGACTGGGGGTCATTTCAGAAAATGTACGGCATAGCAAGTTGGTTTTTTGAGACGGTACTCAAAAGAATGCGCATTGACAAATTCCTAGCAAATGAAAATTGGGATTTTGTTCTATTTATACTTTTAGCAAATCCACAGACAATATAAATGAATTTGAAATACAAAATGGAACGTATTAGCCAGACTGGTGAGAGATAGTTACATATCCTTCATACAGCAGTACACAGTAATCCAGCCAAAATATTTCAGAACTAATCACTGTACAGCCTTCTAATCCCTAGTAGAGAAAAAAAAAAACCACCCCGTATATTTTTGGAAGTTCATTGGAAGCATCTGTTTAAGATGTTGTTAATCCTTCATTCCAAAATCATTGGCTGGATGATAATGAAACAGTCCTGTTTGTGCTCAGCGTGTTGAGAGCTAAAACTCATCTTGGTTAAAGCTGATTATTTTGTACAAAGGAACATAACTCAATTCCCTTTTCCTCTTGTTCTGCTTTTCTTTTGATGAGAATTTTTCATTCCTACTTTGGTTTTCTAGATGGCAGCCGGCAGTAGAAAATGATAGGCTTTAATCTCAAATTTCAAAATCAATATGGTGCGGGTACTATTGATTTTGGCATACCAGGATGACCCTGGGGGTTCACAGCAACCAAAGAGGACTTTTGATGTTTCTGGACCTTCTTCAATTAGAATTGCTAAAGATCTCCCACCCGCCTAGAGATCAGCAGTGCCAGAATAACTTTGCTTTGCAGTCACACTCTGAGCAGCAGCACAGCGGTGTCCTGGCACGGGACGCCCGCAGACCCAGTAAAGAAGGTATCCCTCTATACCTCAGAGCAAGGGAAGGTGCAAACATGCCATTGTGTGTAAGACAGGTTAAAGAAAACTTTTCGAACCTCATTTGCTTTCATCAAGAAACACGCACACATCAGTACTGGAAATGTGGCCAGGTTGGCTCTCATATCTGAGTTCTGGTTTTTGCCATTGCCCTGTTGAAAATGCATTTGCAAGCAACCTTAAATCTCAGACTTCCTAACTTTTGAGTACTTGACTCTGTGACTTTAATACTCTTTAACCATATGGGTTTCTCTGCAATTTTAAATGATTTTTTTGAAAGGTCTGGATTCAATTCTTCTAATAGCCTCAGTGTTTTCAGGCCAGCTAAGATCACTCCTGCAGTTTGGTGTGAGTTTGGGACGTTGCCCAGAGCAAACAAAAGAGGAGCTGTGGGGTTTTTCTTTTACTTTTTTCTTTTTTCTTTTTTTCTCCTATAAATTTTACGAATTTCAGATTTATGTTTGTGGAGTCTATACTTTTTTTTATCTTATTAAAGACAGATGAAGAATGAAACAGATTGCTCTGAGCTGCCTGCCACACATTACACTCCAGTATGGCATCTGTCTCTTCCTCCAAACTGCCATCAGCTCGGGACAAATTGAAAGTCCTTTCAGTGCTCAGTTTTTCCCACCTATTGAAGACACCTACACTAGGACTGCATGAGTCACCAGGTCAAGGGGCCTGCCTCTCCCTCCAGCAGCCATAAAAACTATGTGACCACCCTGAAGATGACAGATGTTAGACTGATGTGTGTCCCACCAAGTTTCCCTGCAAGTCAGATATTCAAGAATAAGAGGAATAATTTCCTTACCTCCAAGAAGTGTTTCAAGTCACTTAAAAATGAGGTTTTGCAAGAGCTGGTCTTGTGTCTGGTCTTTCAGAACAGTTTTGGGTGATAGAGTGGAAACTGTCTTTCCAAAACACGTGGTTTGTTCTGCAGTGGGAGAGACTGTAGATAAACGGGAAGATAGGGTTTGAACAAGGTGATGCTGATAATCATAGAATCATGGAATGGTNGTCAGCATAAAAGAGAAGGTTTTGTTCAGTGGATCCATGGAGGAGGACAGGATAGAAAGTGCATCACTTTCTGGAAAAGCGGACACTTTTTAAAGAATACTGTGTCTTACGGAGCTGCTTGGAAATTTCAGAGATGTCTCCATGCTGATGGGTGAAACTGGAGACTTTGGGAACACCAGAAACAGTAAATTATTTTCCTAAATATTGGTCAAAAAATTTTTTTTTTTTACAGAAGAGGCTTACATTTTGTAGTTTTCCTGACCTCCTCCTTCTGAAAAGGCAAAACAAGTCCAAATTGTGAAAACTTTGCATTGTGACATACTGAGATTGGCAACTTTGTTTCCTGTGTTCAAATCAGCATACTTCTGCAGCTAAAATAAAACAAAACAATGCTGGGAGGGGGTGCCTTTTTTCTTTTTTTTTTTATTATTTAACTGTTGAAACCCAAGATGAAATAATTCAACTGGCCTGAGCAGCACCAACAACTGTTTCACATTCTCTGCTCACTAAAATGTGCTCAAGCGTAGCTAGACCCCCGCTGTCCCAGCTTGGGGTGGGATGGAGGGGGAGAAGAACGAGTCTGGATCCTGCAGCTCATCTTGGGGTGGAAGAGCTGCTCCCTGCCGTACTTCCTCATCTGACAGAATTTTGAAAACCTGCTTCCTTGCATCTTTTTCTTTGTGTTTTGAAGTTAGCGAGAGCAGTGTCTGAAAGTTTTTGAGCAAAAGGATGGCNCCACCAAGTTTCCCTGCAAGTCAGATATTCAAGAATAAGAGGAATAATTTCCTTACCTCCAAGAAGTGTTTCAAGTCACTTAAAAATGAGGTTTTGCAAGAGCTGGTCTTGTGTCTGGTCTTTCAGAACAGTTTTGGGTGATAGAGTGGAAACTGTCTTTCCAAAACACGTGGTTTGTTCTGCAGTGGGAGAGACTGTAGATAAACGGGAAGATAGGGTTTGAACAAGGTGATGCTGATAATCATAGAATCATGGAATGGTTTGAGTGGGAAGGGACCTTAAAGATCATCTAGTTCCAACCCTCCTGACACAGGCAGGGACACCTTCCAGTAGACCAGGTTTCTCAAAGCCCCATCCAACCTGGCCGGTAATATATAATAAAGGTCTGAAAAACAGAACAGAATGGGCATGAGGGCAAAGTATTACACCCAGACTCGGGAGGAGCTCCTACCTACCACCACTAACCAGAAAGGTCTAGTGGGCTGTCATCCATCACAACATGGCCCTGGGCCAGCAACTTTCCATTGCTACGAGTAAGGGTCAGAGCCTTTCAGGGGTGTATAATGAGCAGGCAAAACCCATGGAGTAATTGGGCTGGACAGGGGTCCCCAGGCACTGTCCCACACTGTTTCACTGAGGAGGTGGGCTGCACAGAGCCCAGAAGGAGGCACCAGGAGTGATCATACAGAAAATATAATATTCAAGGAAACATTGAGAGAACTGAGGCTGTTTAATTCACAGAAGAGAATACTGAAGGCAAAACACACCACTCAATGGGGATATATTTATATATATTTATATTTTTATATATATATATTTAGTGTCAGCATAAAAGAGAAGGTTTTGTTCAGTGGATCCATGGAGGAGGACAGGATAGAAAGTGCATCACTTTCTGGAAAAGCGGACACTTTTTAAAGAATACTGTGTCTTACGGAGCTGCTTGGAAATTTCAGAGATGTCTCCATGCTGATGGGTGAAACTGGAGACTTTGGGAACACCAGAAACAGTAAATTATTTTCCTAAATATTGGTCAAAAAATTTTTTTTTTTTACAGAAGAGGCTTACATTTTGTAGTTTTCCTGACCTCCTCCTTCTGAAAAGGCAAAACAAGTCCAAATTGTGAAAACTTTGCATTGTGACATACTGAGATTGGCAACTTTGTTTCCTGTGTTCAAATCAGCATACTTCTGCAGCTAAAATAAAACAAAACAATGCTGGGAGGGGGTGCCTTTTTTCTTTTTTTTTTTATTATTTAACTGTTGAAACCCAAGATGAAATAATTCAACTGGCCTGAGCAGCACCAACAACTGTTTCACATTCTCTGCTCACTAAAATGTGCTCAAGCGTAGCTAGACCCCCGCTGTCCCAGCTTGGGGTGGGATGGAGGGGGAGAAGAACGAGTCTGGATCCTGCAGCTCATCTTGGGGTGGAAGAGCTGCTCCCTGCCGTACTTCCTCATCTGACAGAATTTTGAAAACCTGCTTCCTTGCATCTTTTTCTTTGTGTTTTGAAGTTAGCGAGAGCAGTGTCTGAAAGTTTTTGAGCAAAAGGATGGCCTGGAAGCACTTTCTTGGCAAGAGAAGCCACCAAACGTGGATGGCAGAGAGACTTTCAGCTCATGTCTCACTTCTCAGAGATCTTTCAATTGGTTGGGCAAAGAGATTTTTGGATGTTGTGGCACTGATGGAAAACTTAACTGTTTTCAATGGGGCACAAAGCACCCTGTGTCTGCCTAAGAGTAAAATTCATCTGAAAACCCTGAGCTATGGAGAGGTAAAAGATGTGAGAAATCATAAGTTCGCATCTCACTAAGCCATAAGATTACTTTTGAGCTCTTTAAACTTTGCAGACAACAAAAAAGATCGCCTCAGAAGAGGCAAAAAGATAAAAAATGGTTCCTTTTTAAAAGCAGAACAATAAAGGCTATTCGTTCATCATTTGAATTTCTTGCCTAATGAAATTTGATACAGTCTGAAATTCCCCCATAAGCCAAAAGCTAATTAATTTCCGCATTTGAAATGTGTGTTATCAATTACTGACTGTAGATCTAATGATTTCCATAGCTAGTTTTCATTTTGATACAAGTGGCTTTGAGGATTTATTGATGACGAGTATATAAAAAGTCAATTCAGAAATGTATACCGAATTCATCTCTGCAGTGTATATGCAGCTATTGGGTCTTTGAAACACAGCTCAGTCAGGCAGATAAATTTCTTCTTCTTCTCATCAGCAAACTTTAAAGGCAACATAAATTTAAGAGTTGCTCTTGAATTCTCTGTTTCTCCTGGAGGCCCGAGTCCTGCATGAGGACGAGCAATGGGTATGGGGTGTGATGCAGGAGTGTCACATGGAAGGTTACCATCCTCTCTCACCTGAACTGGAAGTCAGAAAAGTCATAGAATCATTTAGGTTGGAAAAGACCTTTAAGATCATCTAGTCCAACCATTGACCCTACTCTACCAGGTCTGCCACTAAACCATGTCTCTAAGCACCACAGCTACATGACTTTTAAACACACCTAGGGATGGTGACTCAACCATCTCCCTGGGCAGTCTGTTCCAATGTTTGATAACTCTTTCAGTGAAAAATTATTTCCTAATGTCTAGCCTAAACCTCCCCTGGC
>VYXH01012749.1:457357-477481 GCA_013397275.1 Burhinus bistriatus
TCCAGATCATCAATAAAGATATTAAACAAGGCTGGCCCCAAGACTGAGCCCTGAGGAACACCGCTTGAGACTTGCCACCAACTGGATTTAACACCATTCACCACAACTCCCTGGGCTTGGCCATCCAGCCAGTTTTTAATCCAGCTAAGAGTACGCCTGTCTAAGCCACAGGCTGCCAGCTTCTCTAGCAGAATGCTGTGGGAGACTGTGTCAAAGGCCTTACTAAAGTCCAAGTAGACAACATCCACAGCCTTTCCTTCATCCACCAGGCGGGTCACCTGGTCGTAAGAGGAGATCAGGTTGGTCAAGCAGGACCTGCCTTTCATGAACCCATACTGGCTGGGCCTGATCCCCTGGTTGTCCTTCACATGCCGTGTGAGTGCACTCAGGATACCACAGTACCTCTCCAGGCTCTAATATCTGTGAGTCTCCAGGGTAACATGATCATTACACGACACCTTTTTTTGAGGGCATAACCTTAGGTTGGTCCCCAGCTTTACTCTCAGAAACAGGTGGATTCTCTAAGCTGAAACATTAAAATACCATCCCTACCTGATGTGAGGAGCCAGAGTAGTAGCTTTCAGTCTGAATATATGGTTTTCTAGATCAAAATTAAGCAACAGAGACAGTGGTCTTATCACAGGAAGCCCTATGATAGCAGCTCTCCCTCCCTCCTGCCCTGGACCATGCTAGTCTACCCACATAGGTCTTCATAAATTCCTTTCAGAGCAGTGGTTTCTTTTCAACTATCATAGCCACACTGACTTCAGGGTGACACTGAGGAGTCTCCTGTGACACCTCGCTTTAGTCACAAGGGAAATCAGGACATTAGGCTGGCTGGCAGCCCCGGCTTACTCATGGCAGTGAGCACAGCGTCCTGGGAGAAACTGGAGTGGTTTTTCCTCTGGCTGGGGATTTGGGAGGGCAGCGTTTGTATTTTTTGCTTGCTTTTTATCAATATGTTGTTAGTTATTTTCAAAACTTACATGTGTGCATGGCTTATCCTCAAGAGCCTCTGGTTTGCTAATTCTCCCACTTGCACTTGGTTAATGCATTGGATTTGCCTTCAGCACTCAACCAGAGGGAAGGCCACTAATGACAAGATTTATTCTTGCTGCTGGCGAGCAGAGGGATCATGATTTATGAGGTTTCTCTGACGGTGCTGCGAGCACTAGTGTCCCAGCAGGGCTGGTTATCGAGGACCCTGGAGCGAGCACGCATCCCTGCATTGCACTCGTCCCATCAGGCATGGGACGCATCATACCCACCAGGCTCCATGGGACTTTCCTTCAGGGTAGATGCCCCAAGGAGAGGCAGGCTTTGTGCAAGCAGAGACGGTCAGAGGTGCAGGAGCTCCCACGGGGTAGATCAGTGGGTCCCTGCTAAAGCAACAAGATGCTGATATAATTATGAGCATGGTTTTATTGCGTTTTATAAAAGATCTGATCCCACTCGCATTCCTGTGTCTGTGCACGGGAGCATGCATTTTTTTTCTTTCTCATTGTATATTATAAAACCAGCTTCATATTTTCTTAATACAGAAAATTTATAGGGCCAGAGCTCCAATCATTATAAATCAAGCAGAGCACACAAACACAAGAACCGAAAAGTAAAATAGTACATTGCAAATCATTTAGTGTCAATAATCTCGATTGTTATTTGTAGCCAGCAAAGAAAATTGGACTTTTTAATACGTAACACATTAACCTAAGTGTCTGCCTAAATGGAGCTGCTTTTTTAACGTGTTGACATATTAACACAAGTACTCTTTCTCCAATTCTCCCAACCTTAACATAACAATAATATTGTTAAATCATTAGCAGACCTTTAAAGAAATATTAATTCTCCCTAATAAAATATTGAATAACACTTTTTGCTGTTGCCTAGCCACACCGAATAAGCAGTATTCACCTGATCACACCTGCTACTCCTTAGATTTCACAGCTATGGACAGCATACACTTATGTATGCTGAGAAGGGGTGCAAAATTTTCAGCAAGAATTCCGGGAGTCTGCTGGACTGGTTTGGTTTGTGAAGATCTCAGAGGGAAGGACAGCTAAATTCCTACTCTTACAGTGTTTTCTCTCTGATGATGGCGTGTATTAACAGTGTGGAGGAGGTGTGGCCAAAGAGATGCTCCTGATGCCTTCTGCCTGAGCTCCTGAGGATGCTGACCATGCTGTGGTACCCCACCCTGAGTCCCCCAAGCTGGTGGCCAGCTGCAAAGTCCCCCTTGGCAAGAGTCTCAGAGAGTCACAGGGACTCAGGCAGGGTCTGACCCAGCTCCACGGAGCTCAGATGAGTAAGACATGGCCCTGGATGGAGGAGGACATGAAGCTGATGCCACATGAACTGGATATTCGAGGAATGAAGACCAGAAAATTGCTACCCATAATTACACTGGAGAAGTGGACAGTGGTCAGCTCTGCTTATCCTCCTCCTCCTCCCCCCATGGCCCTCTTTATTTTGATGCATTTTTTTTTTCTTGTTTAATATGTTGGTTTTATGGGCAGAATGTGCTCAGGATGGTGTATAATGGGACCAACTGTGCAGAAATGTCATGCATGCGAAATCTATGCAAAGCCCCTGCTATGCTTTTGCCTGAATCAATTTAAAGAAGACGCTCCATAAAACAGGATAAAGCCAGATTAAGTGCATACAAATGAGGCAGCCCAGGCAAGGTTTTCAGAATTTGTTGGAGGCAGATGGAATACAAATGGAGAAAGAGATTGCACCGGTTCATGTGTAAAACACACTTGACAGATACATGCAGAGAGGTTGGAGGTGAGAGAAATGGCCTAACGAGAAGTCCCCTCTGCAGAGGACATCTGAAGACAGAGAGGACAATATGCCAGACACAAGGCCTGCCTTACTTCACAGCTACGTGGTCTTCAGTTTTCCAGCAAAGTCCCAGGATAGCAGCGCAGGCTGCTGTGGCAGGCAGCAAAGTTTGTGGCAGTTTCATGAGAAATAGAGGCATTAAATGAATTCAGTGGAGGGAGAAGCTGATCAGCACTGCTGCCCCAATGTTATTTGCTTTGCTTTTACATTTATTTGATATTCCCCTATCATTTTCAGTTTTCAGCCTGCTGCAGATTTTTGTACTGACGGTGCGTAACAGCCTCCACAGGATGATAATGCCATACGTGGCAATGCTGGGATGCAAAATATACTGTGAAATAAATCAAGCAGATTAGGAACTTCTTGTAATCTGAGAATGAGGGTAGTGCATTGAAAATTGATGAAAGGAAATACTTTTTTCACACAATTAGTGGCTGGAAATCATTGCCAGGAGATTTTGCTGAGGCTGAAAGCTTGGCAGCCTTCAAAAAATGAATCAGACATTTATGTGGATGGCAAGCACACCTAGCAACAGGCCTTTAGGAGAGCCATGGCAGGCTATATAGTCCACAGACTTATCTCAGTAAGGGTTTTTTTCGTTCAGCTTCCTGAAGAAATGTGGCTACCTGAATCCCACCACAGGTTTGCAAGTCCGTGTCCATGTGTCAGCCTTTTGATTCTTCTTCCATCTACTACACTTGGGTCACAACAATCCCACGCAGCACTACAGGCTTGGGGAAGAGTGGCTGGAAAACTGCCCAGCAGAAAAGGACCTGGGGGGGTTGGTCGACAGCCGGATGAATATGAGCCAGCAGCGTGCCAGGTCACCAAGAAGGCCAACAGCATCCTGGCCTCTATTGGGAATAGTGTGGCCAGCAGGACGAGGGAACTGGTCATCCCCCTGTACTCGGCACTGGTGAGGCCCCACCTCAAATACTGTGTTCCGTTTTGGGCCCCTCGAGACAAGGAAGACACCATTGAGGTGCTGGAGTGTGTCCAGAGAAGGGCAACAAAGCTGGTGAAGGGCTTAGAGCCCAAGTTTCCTGAGGAGCGGCTGAGGGAACTGGGGTTGTTTAGCGTGGAGAAAAGGAGGCTGAGGAGACACTTTATTGCTCTCTACAACTCCCTGAAAGGAGGCTGTAGCCAGGTGGGGGTCAGTCTCTTCTCCCAAGTAACAAGCGATAGGACAAGAGGAAATGGCCTCANGTCACTGAGTCCAGTCTGGGACTTCCCCGGTGCCTGCTGGTGACGT
Source organism: Burhinus bistriatus (assembly GCA_013397275.1). NCBI lineage: Eukaryota > Metazoa > Chordata > Aves > Charadriiformes > Burhinidae > Burhinus > Burhinus bistriatus. The sequence continues at coordinate 461,451 of VYXH01012749.1, forward strand.
GATTGTCATCCTGGGAGCTTGATACGGTTTTGTATCTATTTCATTATTTTCTTTTTGTTATCTTATTATTAATATTTCATTAAAGTAGTTTAGTTCTCTCTAAACTCTTAAGTCTCCCTTTTCCTCTTGCTCTCTTGCCTCCCTTCGGGAGTGGAGCAAGAGAGAGAGAGCATCTGTCGTTCCACCGGATTGGGCCAATCTGGCCCAAACCACGACACCAGGCTGCCCAGGCATGTGGTGGAATCACCATCCCTGGAGGTATTTAAAAGCCAGGTAGACATGGCGCTGAGTGATGTGGTTTAGTGGTGGTTTTGGCAGTGTTAGGTTGATGGTTGGACCCGATGATCTTAAAGGTCCCTTCCAACCTGGGTGATTCTATGATTCTATGATTCCATACTAACTTGTGCATCTTCTGGTCATGTCCCACTGGAGACGACCAAGGGCTATGTAACTCAAAGATAATTCACTTTCTAGCAGAGTTGTGAAATATCAGTGGTCAGGTAGAGATGAAGCTGTTCTTCCTGTGAATAACCCAGTTCATCCCTGCCTGGATATAACCATTGCTAAATCAGCAGGCAGCACTGGAGCCCGGGCACTGCAGTACTTATGGAAACAGTCAATGTTTGTCATGGGTACTTTGGGAAAACGTGTTCTCAGGCTGCTGGGGAGAAACTCACTTGGAAACAGAGCCCAAGGTCTCCAGGCTTTGGGCTTGGAGTCAGGAGTAAAAACCCATGCGAGGAGGAGCTGCTGCTATGTTTTGTGCATGTCCCTAGGAAGTACAGGCTAGCGGAGACGAGGGTCTACCCCACACGGCATCGAAACCCATCTGCTGTTTTGTTTGGGGGCATATTTTAGAGAAAATTTATTCTGAATCTATTTAGACAATCTTAAATATTTCATTGGCACTGTTTAAGATATTCCCACAACTTCAAACCAAGCATATGGCCCTAGGAAGAAAAGAAGAATTGAAAGTAATGACTATCAAGCTCTGAAAATTATCTGCAGTCCCCTTTCAACAAAAAAAAAAAGGAACATTTAATACTGATTATTTCAGAAAGTTAAGTGAATACAGAAACTTATGTATCTGGCATGTCTGGACTTATTTTCTATTGTGTGGTTGTTTGCAGAAGACTTTGTTTTTTGTCAAACTGCTTGTTATTCAACTGTCCAACCCTTTGATAGGAACCTCATGTGGCCAATGAACACCTGAAAATGCTGTGCGGGGTGGGAGTTTGCCTTCTGATGTTAAAAAACATGTGACCATTCATTCTGATTAAAAATTGGAAGTTTTCAGAAAGCTTGACTTTCCAAGTGTGAAGAGCTGTTACTGTTCTTCCAGAAGTCATTTTTCATGAGGCAAACTGGGAGATGAAGCAATGCAGCCTGTAAAAACACACACATCACCTTTTATTTTTGTTTGTCTCTGCGTACTGCCTCAAACAGCTGTGCTGGGGAAATGGCTGCATGTTATCCTGCTTGAGAAGAGGGGGTTCCTGGGGTCTGCTGTGGTGGCTCCATGAGGCATGGGGTGCAGGAGCTGGGCTTGGGAGGAGGGAGAAGAAACCTCCCATGCCTCTGCTGTGGCTCTCGCTATTTCTAGCTGAGTAATTCAGGTTTTAGATTTTAATTCAGGTGTCTCTGAAGCTGACAATTTCTCCCCCTTCTCCAGAACAACAAGCCCTTCATTTAAACATGAGATTAGTTTTGGCTGCGAGCCTGAACTGCTCTTTGTCGATTTGAGGAGTGACCAGATGAGCTCCTGTGGTCTCCTCCAAGCAGTTTAAGGACCTCTGCTGGGCCCAGTCTATTTCCCTTTGCTTCTTGCTCTTAGCCCCAAAGCAGAAGTGTTTTGCTTCAGTGGGAATTGCCCTGGGACATTCATGAGGCAGCTATATTGAGATTTTTCCTTAGCTTAGACCAAAGCTTTAGGAGCAAGAAACTTGGTATGGGGGGGTGGGTTGGTGGCTTGGTTCCCCGTGGACCTTGAGAAATGTGTCTGTCTGCTATTTGACAGCTACATAGACTGTGGGTGGAATGGGAAGTTCATCCCTACCCATCCCTTCCACGCATGAACGATTGCCCTCAGCCTGTCTTAGCAGCAGGTATTCCACACATAAGTGAGTTTTTGGAAAATCCTTGCTTTGTCTGTGTTTTCTCCTTACAGACCAGGATGTTTCCAGTCTTCGCCTGCCTTCACCCTCCTCATGAGGATTCCTGTCCTTCCTGGCTCTCCTCCTCATGCTCTACCAAGGGAGACTGTTTCTCGGTGATATCTACTTTAACTTGGTTGGATGTATTGAACATAATGCTAGCTGACATGTTTTCATTGAAATGTTGTTTTCCCCTTATCCCATCCTCCTCAACATAAAGGCTTTTTAGAGAGACTCGAACTGCACTTGATGAACTGTTTTCTTGCCAAGAAAAAAAAAAAAAAGGAAAGAAAGAGGAGAGAGGCAGGGATGGATTTTGAATGTGCAAAAAGTATTGTTTCAGGATTTTCCTCCTGTGACATGGTTCCCTTAGGAAATACCTTGCCGTTTCATTTCCATGTTTTCATTGCTCAGCCTTTCAGAAATAACATTTCTTTGTTTAAAAACTGACCCAGCTAGGAATGCAAAATGGAAGGTCGTTCTCGGTATTCGGTGCTGCTCAGTCTGCATCACCTCCTATTAGAATAACGCCTGGGCCCTAGGCTGGTGCTGCATCTTTGCAAAAGCTGAGAAGAGCTTTGGGATCCCTTAAGAAAGAGAGCATATGAAAAATAGAAAAAATGAAAAGCAAGCAGAAAATGAATTATTTTTTCTGGCTTTTGTGTGGACCCCAGTAAGACTTGAGAACATACATCAGGTGAAATGTCCCTGTAGCACTGGAACCAGAGCGGTGCATAAAGTCAGTCCAGCCATGTCTAGGCATCCCTTGGGACAAATATCGCATGAAACAGCGATTGTGAAGGAAAGGAGCAGACATCCCATGCAAGACATTCCACAGGACTTTATACATCCCTAAGGAGAGATAATTAAGAGCTTTCCTACCAGCCTTGTGAACTGGTGTGCTGCCAGACAGCAAACCCGAAGGACGGCTGCCATGTCAAACACCACATTTCCTCCTTGATGGCAGTCTCTGGTGTCCAATTCCAGCACCCAGCCAGCTGAAAATTAGGACCACAGGTTCATTAGAGCTGATAAGGCACAAAGGATTGGGGCCTGTAAAATTCTTGTGGCTGTCTGTCAGCCCCAGGATCCTGGTGAAAAGCTGCCAGTCTGTTTATAAAGGCTCTGCTCCTGCTTCTACTGCGGGAAAGGGTATTTAGGCACCACAGATATGGCTAAAGAGGAGGTTAACGTCACGGGAGCCCCTGGAGCCCGTCTGAGTGCTACATGGCATCAAGGAACGGAGTAATGAGATAGTTCAGTTTCAAGGGGTTGAACAGACGAATGCATGAGGGATGTTTCATAAATTGCATCGTACCAGCCAGTAATTGGTGCCTAGAAGGTTACAAGTGTGTCTAAGCACAAGTAGAAAGTCAGGCTGGGCCCAAACTTGGCTATTCCCAGTGAGGATGTGCTGCTTGAGCTGCCACATCTTCTCCTCCCCCCTGAATGGCTCAGACCTGGGAAAGATGATGCTATTGACTTTCCATTAGAGTAGAGGTAAATTAACCTAATGAGAATGGACTGATCCCCTCCGAGCTGCGTGCTCCACAAGGAAGAAATTCCTACTCTCCCCTGTCTCTAATACATGGCTCTTCTATTTGTTATTTCCCCCTTATATAAATTGCATTTTAAAAATCGGAATGTCTAAATCGAGTTGCTTTAGCCTCTGTTTAGCTAACTGACAGTGTCACCCCCCTGCCCTAAAGATGATGGAAACCTCTGCCTTAGACCTTCATTTAGCCTAGGACAGCTTGAGCCAGGACACCCTGGGCAAGGTGCCTGGAGTGACTCCACTTCTGCTCGAACTTCTGGAAGAACATAAACCATTTTAGGAGCTGTGTGCAGGGAAGGGAAGTCTTATTTTCTTCCTGCAGCAACAGCTGCCTTGTGTATGCTGCTCATTTGCAAAGTCGTCCTTGGTCATTTATTTAGAAAACTGCCGAGGAACAGATGCTCCGAAAAGAAATGTGGCAAATCCTCCATGGGGCCCCTTTTTGGCTCTGTGGAGGGGATTTTTGGCAACCAGAAGGAGGAAAAGGTGAAGGTGACAGGAGCTGTGCGGGTCCCGGTGTTTGGGTGCAAAAAACAGCCATAACAAGTGTCATGCATATTTGCTACTGTAGCTGGAGCTTTGCTCAGGGGTTGTGGTTGGAGATTAGGTTTAGCCAAGTGCAACTCCTTTGGGGCATATCCTGCAGTGAACTTAATAAGTTTTCTGCTGCCTGCCTATGTGGGACTGCCTCCTTCTCGCCCAGGTGGCACTACCTCGTGCTCTGCTGTACAGCACTTGCAGGTCAAACAGTCTGTGAATGGTCCAGTGAAGAGATCAGGGTTTGGTGTCCAGGATCTACCCAGTAACACTGGCTTCCAAAGAGACTCCTGAGGACTCAGAAAAACTTTTTTGAAAGGCGAGGAGACAGGATTGCTCCTGTGAGAAAGGGCAGTACCTTTCAAGAAGGTATAAGCAGAGCGTGGGAGGAGGACCAAACACCTGTGGTAGGGCTGAGGACCTCCGTTATTCATCCGGACCAGAAGAAGAAGTCCCACTGAAATTCACAAGTGGGGACAGCCCTGTTGCTTAAAGGTACAAAAGCAGTTTTTATCTTCAACCTGGCTGGGCTGAAGTTTGGCTTGAAGGACTCGACTCTGTGGCTGTGCTCTTTGCTAGCAATGAGCACCATTAAAAACCATGAGGTTTTCAACAGGAAACAGAGATAAAGAGAAAAGTAAAAGGCCTGGCAAGGTGAGTGGAGGGACTGAGATCTTTGAAGGTACCAGGCTGTTCAAATGATGTTCCCAACCTCAGTTAAATCATGTAACCAGCAATGAGCCTAGACTGGACTGGGAGCAGCTGGCCCTTAGTCCAAGTCCCTGGCTGTGGATGGGGTTGAGTCAGCAGAGGATGGCTCTGGGAAACAGCTTTGGGGCCTGCCACATCCCCCCGTGTAGGAAAGATGCTGGGAGGGGGGGTCCCTGCTATCTCCAGCAGCCTCTCAAGAGGGTCAGCATGCCGTTCACCAGACCTCCTTCCTGTACACAACCCAGGAGCTCCCACCTTGTTGCCTCTCCAAATCCGTCTGCAGGACCACTGTGCTCAAACCCCTGGCACGCTCCTGGAGGCCTGGAAAAGGCTGCAGCACCAGCTCTGAAAGTCACTCCAAATTTGGGATGCAACACTCTGCTACAGGGAGTGGAGCAGGGAAGCAGTGAGGCAAAACAGATAAAGATTTGCAGTAACAAAGGAGTTATTTTTTCTGTTCTGATTTTTTGTTCCCCAAAACAAAGGAGAGACTGAAGAGCATCCGTTTAATTTGTGAATTTCACAGATTCGGCTCGCACAAGAGAAGGGGGGAAGAATCAACAAAAAGCCCAACAACAGGCATGGAAAGAGCCCCAAGTATTAATGGCAGCTGATCAATAACTAATCCGCAGTGTTCCAGTTACCAACTTGATGGAGAAAATTCACGGTGCTTAAGTAATTCCAACTAATCTTAATGAATGCCTCCATGCCTACATGCCTGCAGAGCTGTGTGAAATTTATAGAAAAATGTCATTTCAGCTCTCTGAATATTTTTTTTTCCTCGCAGTCATCAAAGGAGCATAAAAAATGCTCTTAGAAATCTGCTATCTCTCTCTGCCAGATGAGGGCTTCAAAAGGCAAGCACTCATTTTTTTGTCGTAAGCAGGGAAGATTATGAATACATTATCTAGTTAACATTAAAAAAAAATCAAAACACCCAATTTTACATTCTTACTTATTTATCCCGTGCCTCTGTCCCCTTTGTGTGCCTCACCCTCTTCCCTGCTGAAGAAAATAATGCCAAGTAGACAAATCAGCTACAAGTAGAAAACGTTGATACATATTTTTGTTCTATTTTTATTTGGCGCTACTTAGAAAAATTTCAAAGGGAAAGATCAATATGGTGGTTTCAAGCCTTCTCTGTCTTTCCCTGGTGAAAGCTGATGAGTTCCTCTTAAGTTTCTTAGCAGCCTGCAGGAGAGAAGCCTCTGCTAACTTGCCACCAAGCCTGTGAGGAACTTGCTGGGGCTAGCAGAAGTGCTGACAGCGAGAAGAAAGAGCTTTTGTAAAGATGGAAAGGATGGATGTAGAAGCGGAGTGGGCTGGAAGTTTTCCAGTGGAAGTTTATTTTCCCCCGGGAAATATAAGGTGGTGACTTAGCATGGGAATGGAGGGAGCAGTTACAACCAAGACAGGATTTCTGGGGGAGACAGGAGGAAAACCCTGCTCTGGCATGGCCAAGAGCACAGGGGTGATGAGGGAGACGGACTGAAGTCCCTGTTGCACAGATTCAGGTCCCCCCGATCTAGATGAACACCCCAATCCTGGGTCCCCACGACATTGTGGGATGAAGGCTTCCACATCCCCACCACCTGAGGGACTGGTATTGAAGATGTGACCCCAGGAACAGAGATACCCAGGAGTATTTGGAGATGGATAAGGCAGACCTCACATATCCATCACTTCAGGTCACTCCAGCTCTTCAGGTCACTCACCTACAGCCTGAGACAGGCAGAAAGAAATATTCAGCATAATTAATTTTAGCATATCCACCCTCCCACTTGAGAACCCAGTTTCACCTTACCAGTAAGGCTGCCTGTCCTCGGTGGGCAGTTGTGTCCATGCAACTCTTATTACTTACTGAAAATGCCTGACATCAAAAGGGTCCCTTTTTCTCCTCCATTTCCCTCAGGGTCCAGCTATGACTCTGTCATAAATTGATGTACAAAGTATGAACAGGATTTTTTTTTTTTTTTATAACAACTTCAGCAATCATTGTAGTTCATAACTAGGCATGCAGGGTTTTTATTAATTTAACAGTGTTATTCCCCTTATGAAATATTCATCCCATAGGATTTCTGTGCACATGAAAGTTTTGAAGAAATTGATCTGCAATGCAGTTACTCCTTTAAAAGAATGATTTCTTTATTATCTCTCCCTTTCAGTGATACTGTATATAAGAATGGTGACTGATTAAATGTGCGATCAATTTCATGAAAGCAAACATATGTTTTTAATTGTGGGTGAATTTACTGTATGGGAGTGGGCATTTGGAGAGCCCAGAAGGCTGGGTACATTGCCATGCATTGCTTTGCCAGCTCCTCCTCTGGCATCCTTGCCAGCCCTTGGCCTCCCCACCCCATGGAGATGCCTTCACCCCACCTGGCATCACCACGCTTGCCAGCTCAGCTAATGCACTGTTGTCCCATCAGATGACACCCGGCTGTTCCCTGAGAGGGGCTCATGGTTGTGATGAACTGCTCTTGGGCCCCAATTCAGCAAAGCAATTAAGCACACACTTTTCTTTCAGCATAAGCTGAGCCCTGTTGGCTTCAGTTTCGTTGTCATCTCTCCGTATTCCCGTGCTGTTTTACAAATAGCCATGTAATTGGCTGGTGAGTGCTGCTGTGTCCTTTCTGGGCTGGCTTGGGTGGGTCATGATAACTGGTTTCCAGCCCACTACAAGTATGGCACAATGAGATGAAATGTTTCCTGCAGTGCCAAACTCTAAGCAGGGTTCCCGTAAGGCAAATGAGACCTGTGTAATTAAGACCATAACTGAAACACCATACAAAGGGGAGAGATGGGAGTTATTTTGAAACCCTTCACAGGGGGATCCTTGGAAGGGCTGACACAGCAAGGCACTGGACTAAAAAGCCACCCAATATGTCTCACAGGGAAAGCACTAGCTCTGCTCCAAGCAGCCGGACATTTCAGTCACTTTTAGCCCACACTGGATCCTTACAAGGTGTTTGGAGATAAAACACATGGCCATGTTCATGAATGATGCAACGAGATGCTTTTGGCATAAACAGAGCTCACACTGCTAACACCCAGCAGACCCCTTTGGCTTCACCTGTAAGGCTCCCTGGGTGTCTTCCCACCTCCTTCTCTCCCCACCACACCAGCATATGTTTTGGCAGCTTGGGTGCCCTCCCATCCTGGGAAGCACTGAACTGCACTCCCCGGCTGGGATGCACAAGGCAAGGGCTTAGACTTCACCCTGAGGCATGGCATGGTCCTCCTCGGATGCATAACCCATTTATCACCCCTGTTTCTTCTTCACAGGGCCCACTCTGCAGGATGCCATCATTTGAGACAGGAAAATGTCCCCTTCCATCCTGCTCTGCTGGTCCCCCATCCCTCTCTCCTTGCACGGGCACACTTTGAACCAACATTGCCAAGCCCTGAGGAGCTAAGTGCAGAGGGTTTGCTGGTCATTGTAGGGAGGGATGCGGAGTGGCAGATGCTGTTAAGGCCATGTCTAGCCTGGTCACTGCTCGGTCTTGCAGTGTCCCCTGGTGTTTGAAGACCTCAGCTCAAAGCAGCTGAGGCTGCAGGGCCCACCACAGGGTTTATTTTTATTTGACCAGGAACATGCAGGCAACTGCACCAGTGTGAGCTGGACCTGCAGCGCAGGAGCCTTTCTACCATCTCCCACTACGTCCCCAGAGACATCCCTGGTAACACTGTGCTCCCAAAAAGGGCACTGAATGACAATTTTCAGTACAAGCCTTCTCAGAATTGATACAAAAACTCAATTCAACATGAGACCATACAGAAATGTTCAGATGGGGAGAACTGGAGGAATTTGCCTTCAGCTTGGTCTCCAGCGGACATAAGGTGTTGTGACCATGCTGTGCCTGCATCTGGTTTCCTCCCCACAGCAACTCTGAAAGGCTGAATTCACCCAAATGTGAAGGGGGCACAATACAGCTACTACAAGCCTAGCAAGAATAAGCAGCCCTGCAGAAAATATTAATGGCTCTTCATGCATTCATCTATTTTTGCACTGGGGACAAAATCCCCAGTGAGATGTGAGAAACAGAGGGAAATGCTGGGCAATCAGTGGTGGAGCAGAAGTACAGCTGTACTGAAAGGTCTAGCAAGTAAGGACCCATATCCACAGAAAATGAGGTTTCGTTAGTTCCCTGTTTCCTTTTCTAGATGGCCAGTACTCTCTAGGAGCAATACAAACTGTACAGAATGAGTTGGGAAGCTGATTTTGAAAAAAAAAAAAAACAATTACTGTCTAGGCAGGAAAAAAACTGTACAGTATTCAAAGAAGCTGCTTAAAGACAGGAGAGTACTAACTGGCAAAAGGATTTAATAGAGAAATGCCATCCTTGAAACCAATGAAACGTAAAAAGCCTCTGACTGCAAAAGAAATTGAAGACATTTGTTACCCACTAACACCATTTTTTGGGTATTGACGGAAGCTGCAGAGGAGGAGTGAGCTGGATGCAGCCTGCTGTTTGACTGGTGCTCAGTGAAGATATGGTAGCAACTCTGTTGGTTGAAGACCCAGGCTCTGGATGGCTGAAAAGGCATCGTTCATTGAATGGCACAGCTTGCTGAACCCCCATGGACAATCTCCTTGCAATACCCACCCTGAGCTGTGCCCTCACTCCCCTCTGCTTGCTTGCAGCCTGTAGCAAACCTCAGTGGTGCTAAACTGAGCTGAACTGCGTCCCATTTCCCCAGGCTCAGGGTGTACATGCAGACAGTTACAAAAACTGTCATTTACAAAATGGTGGGTATGAGACCTTGGAGGAAAATGATCCGGGATGCACCAAGGAAACTGAACCAAGGGCTGCAATGCACCTTGGGACCATGGAGCTTACCCCTTTCTGGGGTAAGACAAGCCCGGAGCCCTTGCAGAGAAAGGCTGCCAGCTCAGCTTGTGGGACCCTTGCCATGCTAGGGAAGAAGAGTAATATGAGGGGCTGAAATGAGACCTCATGTTTCTGCTTTGTGAGCCAAAGGACGCTGGTGCAGGAACATCCCAAACTCCCAGTTTAAGCAATACATATGCGTACAGCTATATATGTATGCTATATAGTATGTAGACACACACTATTTTGGTGCTTAAATCAGCCCCCGTGTACTAAACACTGAAAAACTCAAAGGACCAGATCCCTCAGATTTGCTGTAACATTTGTATAGCCTTACGTCCATGGAGAATCGACTTGTGATAAATACATAAGAGATTCTACAGAGCTTTGACATAATAATTATAATAAAAATCCAGATGAATTGTGTTGTTATCTAGCATAAATCCCTGACCTCAGCACTTCCTATGTCTACCACCTACGAGGCAGTATTGTATTTAGAGAGCGTGCCTTAGGATTTTGCTATTTGAAGCTCGTAAATAAAACTGACTGGAGAAATATAGGAGTCTTGGTGAGCTCAAATGATGCTCAAGGACAAAGTAAGCATCAAAGACTGAGGGGATTACCCCAGGTAAAATTTCAGCTGAAACAAAGTTGATGTTAAATGTCATTATGTCAAATGAAAGAAGTTAACCTGATGAAATTGCATTCCAACACTTATCTGCCAAAACTAGTTTTTTACTTTTTAGCTTCAAAATTTATTGGCTCTTCGACAAATTAGTACCATTTATTTCTGTTCTTATTTTTACCTTTTTGGAGACAGAGGTAATTTATTATGTTTGCATACCACCTAATACAGATTTTGGTTAGATTGCGGGGCATTAGTTCTGTAACACACATAATACACATCTAAACTTTGCATTGTTGACTGAACACGCACACAAAGCTGACATGTGTGTCTTATTCAGCCTCAGTAATTTCCTGTGCTTTAGTTGAATTCTGTTATTGTCTTTTCCTTTAAGAGAAAACAATGGCTAGGGGAAAGCACCGACTTTTAGCACTTTCTGTGGCACTGTTAACACCACGTTCTGTTTCTGTATAAAGCAAGACAGGCAAACACGGAGAGAGAAAAGAACAGAAGCAGTGAAAAGCCACAGCCCCAATGTCTGATGTGCACAGTGTAGGGGCTGGAAATCCACCCATATCCAGGCCAGGATTTGTGTGAGCTCTCACATACTCCCAAACCTGGAGAGCTTTTCAGCAGGCTCTCAAGGCTCCGAGTATTTCCCTTTTGCAGAGGCGCTGCAGCAATTGCAGATTCTTCCAGGAGGTGGCAGGAAGATTTTTGCAGAGAAGGAAAAGAAAGAAAGGTAGATAGAGATAAAGGTTTAAAGGAGGAAAGAATACACCTGGCGAGCAGCAATCTGAAAACCCTCTTCACTCTTCCCATGCTGAGGGTGGTGCACTTGTTGGCCTCTGGAAGACATACTTAGTCCAAATGCCGCGATTTCTGAAAGAAGGGATATAAAATAGCATGATCCCCATTTGGCAATGAGCAGACAAGACAACAAGGCTAAGAGAGGGGATCTTCCTACCTGCACACATTTAGTTGTTATCAATAATAGCCATGCACAAAAGCCTTAAATCTGGGCAGTTACTGGTCACATACCGCTTAAAGGCAATGTCTAGTTATGATGGAAATATTATTGATGAAAAGCTAGTGTTTAAGCGGAAAGATAACCTGTTCTGAGACGATTTCCCTGTTCACATGAGCAGTGCTACTGTGCACAAGATGGCTGGAGGATTTCTGAGCAGGAGAGCTGGGTGCCCAAAATACCTTTGCTCTTCCCAGCTCCACCCGTGGGTCTCGTAAAGGAGACTGCACACCTTGTATCTCCCAGATATCCAAAGGTCAGCAGGTGCTTGAAAATCCTGCCCTGCCAAGGCACGCACTGGTGCTTTGAATTTAGAGGGACCAAACCCTGCTGTTAATATTATTGTCATTACTCCTGTAGTAGCATCAGGAGTTGCTGTGAAGGATCTACTCTGTTGTGCATGCACTGCAAAACTGAAGCATTACTCAGGGGCTTATTCCCACAGTCGCAGTCTCCAAGCACATAACCTGAGTGCTGCTGAAGCACTGGGGTTTGTAGGGTGTCCTCTGAACTCACCCCCTTGAGACAACCTGCCATTACAGCAGCAGGGATATTTTCTCAAGAAGAGAGTCCTCTGTTCAGAAACTGATTTTTGGCACACTTTAGTGGGATATTATTGAAACCATTTGTAAAATTGCTGTGCTGTATTCATATCGTACCATGCAGGAATTGGAGCAGTAGTGTGGAAATGAAACATTTCAATCTCAGTTAATATGGATTGTTTCAGTCTTATTAAAACAATTCTAGAAGGTCAAAGGAAAATATTGTCAGAATATTTTTCTTGGTGAAGAAAAATGGAGACTTGCCTTTGAAATCCTGATTTGGGTGACCCTGGGTTTGAAATCTAGATTTACACCAATAAAGTAATTCCAAATTTGGACACATTTTAATCACACTGCCTACCCATGGGCAAGGGATGTAAACTGGCTATGACAGTGACCCAGAACCTGCCCTTGGACTTCAGCACAGCTGGGACTGCAGTCCACAGTCACAACTTCCAAATGGGAGGTGGATGGCTGAGAAGAAAACAGAAGGACTATCCTGTAAATAGGTTCGAAGCTTTGTTACACTTGATGGAAGGAAGATTAGAGTGATATTCATCTTGCCTAATGTTAGCCCATCTAGCAGTTGGTGTCTAGCCAGGGATGTCTTGGCTCCCGCTACAGCACAGGTACCTCTGGAGGGCAAACTGTGAGGTCCTCAGACAAGTGAACAAGCTGCCCATCAGTAGCACCGTGTAGAAGAGCCTGAATGACTAGCTTGTCATGACTTTCAGCCAGTCAAATATAAGTCTTATCATTCCCCCAACAAGAGACAACTTGTACATGCTCCAAAAGCCTCCCAATAAAGAACCATCCCGCAGGGTAGATTCAGTAGTCTTAATTTGAAGTTATTTGAACTAAAAATTCATAGAATCATAGAATGGTTTAGGTTGGAAGGGACCTTAAAGATCATCTAGTTCCAACCCCCTTGCCATGGGCAGGGACACCTCTCACTAGACCAGGTTGCTCAAAGCCACACCCAACCTGGCCTTGAACACTTCCACGGATGAGGCCTCCACAACTTCCCTGGGCATTCCTGCATACACGACATTTTAGGAATCTCAGTAAACCAACAGCAAATATTTTTTGCTGACATGCATGAGGCCCTAATGGTGGTTCTCCAGCCCCTTGAAGCTCCTCTAGGTGAGTTTTCACTGGGTCTGGTGACCACTGCACAAGTTATTTGGACTGAGGCTGGATCTTTGGTGTGCATTGACTGAGACATTGAGCCCCAAATTTCATTCGTACCTGTGTGTGCGCATATACTTATGCAAAGCCTGAGGTTTGTCAGCAGACCAAAGAACTTGTAGGCTGATTTCAGAGTATGTGGGTGGCCTAAGGGGACCAATGTCAGGCATGACAATGTCTGACCAGGGTTGCATCCTGGGACCCTGCCATCATCATCTTTCAAAGCAGGTGTGTTATGCACGCCAGTTGTGCTCTGTAGGGACTCCTTCAGAGAGCAGAGTTTCTGCTTTAAGTGTTGATATATCAAAAAGCTTTAAAACCTGGAGGTGGACTCAGATTCCACTCCTGCTATCACTTTCAAGGAAAACAGCCTGAATTAAGTCAAGGAGAGGTGGAAAATCTCTACTAAGCACCTGCCTTGGGATAACATAATTGCATTTTGTGCTCATCTCTCGGGGCAGATGTATACCTTAGCTCCCGGATTTCCTCAGCACTTGCTTTTCAAAGGTGTCAAGCTCCTGAAAAGGTACCAGCTGCTGAGATGATTCATACTCCCGTCTTAAAAATTGTGGGGGAAACATATCTACCTTTGGGACCAAGAAAGGGACTGAGGAAATTGAGGGAAAGAGACACATCAGTCCAAGAAGCTTTCTTGAACTATGCTGCACTGATGGGCTGTCGCCCCGTGTTCAGCGCACAGTTTGCATACCTTTTGGCCCTGAGATGGAAGACATGGGTGAACAGTCTCTACCTGATGTGTGGGCCAACCGACCCCCATAGGAGGAGGGCCATTGCTTTTCTGTGACCCTGATGTGCAAACTTTCCAGCACAGATAGTTTTAGTTTGTGTTTTCTGCCTCCCAATTTAGGAATAACTGCCAGAGCCAATCACTGACCTTTCTTTTTTCTTTCTTTCTTTTTTTTTTTTTAACCTCCTTGTAGTAAACTCATCAATTTTACTGGAAATATAAGAGTTTTTTCTCCACTTTATCTTCCTTCCTTCATTAATCCCCTTGTTGTCTTCCACCCTCATCCATAATACAGAGGAATGAGAAAACATCTCTTTTAATTATTTAGCATATTATTAGCATTAGGTTTCTATGTTTTCTTTTGTAGAAGCCACCAGAACCTCCTTCAAAAGAACAGCATATAGCTGTAGCCAGGCTTTGCATTTCTAGATCATTAACAAACAAAGTTTTATGAAATTCTGGAAGTTTGCTGTCTCTTTATCACCAAGAGTGAGAAACACAAAATCCGTCTGCTCTCATCCCCTTTGAAAGTGTTTAATACCTTCTCCTCATAGTTTCTCTGCAGTTCATGCCAAGAAAATATTCCTGCAAGGTCACATCTGCTGGGGAAGCCAAATGAAAAGTTAGACCTCAGCGGAATTAAGGGATCATCTGGACAGGCAATATTGGCCTTGGGAAACAACTTTCCTCCGTGAATTCATAGCGCTGGCTCCAGCCAGCTTGTTTTTAGAGAAATAAAACAAAGCCTTTGAAGGGCCTTATCTATAACTAACACTCAGTGGCTTAAGCCTAAGAGACCCTGGGCTACTATATCTGGTTTCTTTTCTTTCTCCTGCCCAGTTTCTGACGCCGCCTAACCTTGTTGTATTGGCTTCCCTTCCCTGGGAAGTGGGAGAAATAGCAAGCTTTGCCTCTCAAGTGGCGGAAAACCTTCCTGCCCACAAAGAACCACAATATCCCACCAAAGGATGTCACAGGGGCTATGAGCGGGACTGGCAGCAGCAGATAACCACTTTCCTCTCTCCTGGACTCTGTGTGCTTATCTGTAACCACAGAGTTTGTATTTGTCACCAGAGGACCCAAGGTTGGATATAAAAATCTATCTTTTTCCCCTGGATTCTTGCTGTAGTCTCCCAGACTAAAAACACCCCAAGCTATCCAGTAAATAAGGAAAAAGGTGACACGGAAACCAAGTCACGAAAGGCTTGCATGGGTTGCCCAATTCTCACACCTTGCTCTGGGACGGCTGAGGAGAGCAGCTGAAACAGGTTTCATAGGGATTTCATCCAGAAACAAAGGGAAGCCCTAAATTTGCTCAGAAACTCCTGAGCTGCCAAGTATTGAGGAGTCATTCAAGCCTGGGTGTGAGCATGTGGAGAGCGATGAGATGGCTCTCTGCTCCAGGCAGTCTTTCAGGGCAATGCTAATGCTTTTTTTCCTCAGAAAATCAGTTTAGAAAGGAATATTCTCGTTTATTAATTCTGGGAAGACTTGTGCCTGCCTGAGCTAAGCGTGGAAGCCATGAGTGGCCAGCCAGCACCCCTATGGAAATATCTGCTCAGGGCTCAATTGTGAAGGAATGAATTGGTGAGCCAGTATTTGGCTATGGTTCTCGTCCACATGTGATAATTCCATTTATTTTAACGTTGGCTGCATGTTCTCATGACAACCCTTAACCCAAACATAACACCACAGCCGATATGTGAATGGGCAAAAAAACTCTGCTGGCAATTCTTCTGGCAGGAAACGAAAGGCGAGCACCGGGAGGGTGTCTGCTCATGCTTTCCACAGGGCAGGATCGTGGCTTTTGCCAGTCCTTGACGCTATCTACATCCTTGCCTACAGGGCAACAGGAGGCCGATGCACTGGGCCCTGTTTCTCACACCAAGCATGGAGTCCATTTTGTTTTGCTTTGCCTCTGCGCTTGTCTCCCCCTGTTCTGCCTCCAGAGCGAAGCCTTGCGCTTTCCTTTCTCTTTATGCCTCTCCTCCTTGACCTACCATCTCGTAATTATAAATCGAATGGCCCTGTTAGCCTGAGACAGGCGGCGGGGGGAGGCAGGAACGGAGCACCGCTGCAGCACCGGCCTGCGGTCCGGGCCGCCCCTCAC
>VYXH01012749.1:478684-516445 GCA_013397275.1 Burhinus bistriatus
TTGGCAGCGTTAGGTTGATGGTTGGACTCAATGATCTTAATGGTCCCCTCCAACCTAGATGATTCTATTCTATGATTCTATATCCTGGTGCCACCAGCCAAAGCAGCCCCTGCAGGCTTCAAAATGCAGGAGGAACATTGCTATTTCTCCTTAGAACAGCAGCTCCCACGCAGCGGTAAGGGAGCAGGGGAAGGTCTTTCCACTGGTTTCCCTGAGCATCAGCCCTTCTAGGGTGGCGGGGATCATTCTTTATGAAACACACTGTGTGGAGATTGGTAAAACAAAGCCTCCTCTGTAAAGAAACTTGCATTTATTTAGGAAGAGGTTTTTTCTCTGATTAATTGTGTGGGTGGGTATATATGCTGGGAAAGGCAATAATGTTTACTGGAATCGTACTATAAATGGTTGTGAACTTCTAATTCACTGTGTGATAAATATCATAATTGATACTACAATATGTTAACATTCAAAGCATGAGCTCCTCTTTCATATGGATTTATTTTCATGCACAAGTAGCATGGAAGGTTTAAAGACACCTTCTTTCAAAGATTAGGAGATCTTTGCATCTTTTATCTGTATTAGGAAGAGGATAAGATGTCTTTTAAAAAGAGATAGATATCACTGGGCTTTTGTATGCAGAAATAAATTATTAAAATTGTTAAATGCATTTTTTTCAAATTTGCAGAGCCAGGTTGAGCAACTTGTATGTATATTAATTTTGTGGAACTAGTCAACAAACCTGAGTACTTTGACTTTGTCAGAGCAGATAGCAGCAGAATTCTGTTAAATCGTGGAAACCTGTCATCATCATGGCAGAACATGGAGGAGAATCCTTCCTTTTCAGCTATAATGGAACTTACGGAAAAAATATGCTTTTAGCCATATGTGAGGTTAGAGGACCAAATCAAACCATGCAGGAAGGAGGGACTACAGCAGTATTATACCTCCCTTTGTCAAACAACTAATTTTAGACACGGATTTTAAATGTTCCTTTGCAGTATATTTTTATGTTTAGACTCTCAGGTTCAGACCCTCAAATTTTATTTGGGTGATGGATTTCTATCAAAATCAGTAGACATTTAGCACCAAAGTAACACTGAAATATGAATCCAACACTTTAGGACTCCTTTTATTTTGTGTGTAGAGCCAGGGGTTCTGATTCCCCTTATTATCTCTTGTAGGAGCTTTCTGATTCGTAAGTATTTTTTGAGTAATAATTTGGTATAGTTCTCATTCTCCCTTAAGTTAGAGATTGATTTACACAGAGAATCCTGGGGGGATTTTACAGATGTTGAAACTTACTGGTAGTCATGTTAATTAGCAAATAGACTGTGTTACCACATGTATTTCTTTTTGACACAGTAGCCCCCATTTCAGGGCCATGGAGGTCTCTTGCAGTCTTATTTCCTCGGGTTAGGACAGGGTTTGAGGAACAGTTTGCCTGTAGATGGCTTTTTCTTTCCTGTTCTAGTTTTCACGGTATTTTGTTTTCACCTTGTGGAGATCTGAGGTTTATGGCTGTGTGTGTGTCAGTGGTCTGCAGGCTGTTAATAGAGTGGTGTGGGGGGGTGTGTTTTGGTGGAGGTGTTTTGGGGTTTGTTTTTTTTAAGGCAGAACTGTTTCTTTATGTCTGGGCTCAATTTCCTATTGAGGGAACTGCTGATTTTAGTAGTAAAATGGGATTAGGCAAGGTTTCACAGAGAAAGTAACTATTTTCCATATTCTGGCATTGTGCCTGTGTAGAATGTGAACATCTAGAGTCCTTTGAGATTAAGTTCTCTTTTTGTAGAGAAGTAGATACTTAATGTTACCTCTGGCTCTGGGAGGATTGCCATATATCCATTCTGTGCTCCAGTATTAATTGCACATCTCTTCTCAGATTCAAATCACCCAGTTTGCACAAACCTAGATGTTATCCTGATGTTCCCTTCTGAAATAATACCCTTGAACATAGGCTGCTGGATCTGTTAGATTCACATACTAAGGCTTTGGGTTTTATTTTTGTGTGGTATCAGAATAAAGCCAACATCCCTTCCAGACAGGTGATCTTTGCTATCTCGTTTTTCTCTTCAGTGACTTTTGTTACCCATTTATAAATAACATATTTGCTTGAATTTCTGTCAGCTTGGAGGGTCATGTAGAGCTGGCAAAGCAGTTTACGTCATTTCGCATCAAAGGATGGCATATGCCGTGGGACCAGCAGGATCCTGGCTACCTGGAAACCTTTACAAGCCCCTCTTTTGCAGAGATGACACCTCGTTAGCCCGGTACATCCCACCCGCTTGACCCAGGTGTTTTAAGAAGAAAGCTGTCTCCAGAGGTTAGACTGCAGGTGGCAGCAACAATCTTTCCCTGCGGCAGCTGGAAATGCTGCAGCAGCGTTCATTGATTCCTGCGCATAATTTAGCTCCTTACAAAACCAGCTCAGTGGTAAAACAGAAAACTGTAAGCAGAGAGTGCAAAGATTATCGTCTAACAACCAAGATGTGGGGACACTCTTCATTTTCCCCACCCTTCTCCTTAAGAGGAATTCGGATGGTTGGAGGAAGGGAAAAAAAAAAAAAGTCTTTCTGCATTGCACAGTACCAGACATACACAAGAAATATCATTTATGTGCAGTGATTGGTTAGCCTGGCTGGGTTTATCTGAGTCCTCTATTGAGCAGCTTCAGGCTTTTTCTGCTTTTGGGTGTGTATTTTTTTTTTTCTCCTCCTGTTCCTTCTGTGCTTTACTATGATAGCAGGGAGCTGTTACTTCATGATACCAGTAACCAAAGGCAGCAAGTCATTCCAATGCATTATTATTCCAGGCAGAGGCACAGACCTGAGAGCTCTGGGGGTTTGAGTGCTTAGTACATGAACTTTCTGGTGCTGAGAGGTATAGCTTCCCACAGCTCCTGGTGCTGGCTGTTATACCTGTCCATATGCTATGTGGTGTGACCCCAGTAGTTTACCTGCAAGTGTCACTTCGATCATTTCTGTGCAGTCTTTGTGTGTTGCTTGCTGCAGCTCTCAAGTTGTTCAGTGCTGTTACTCAGAGAACCACCTCCACACTTCTTGGGGGAGTTGCACTCCAGGTGGGGAGGCCCTATCTATAGATGTATTGGGTTTTGGAAGCTGGTTGGAGCTAAATGCTGCAGGCGTCGTCCAGTAGCTGGGCTCGTACTCGCAGGTGTGCTGTTGCTGTCTCTGTTGAAGACCTGAGGGAGCTTCATTAGCGTGTTGCATGAATTTTTTGATTTGTCTCAGGATGGGATGGGTGCATAACCACCATGTGTGCTCCAGCTGGTGACATCCTATCCAGGGAATGATGTCATCTGACCCATCCCTTTGGCAGAAGGTTGCCACCACCAAATGAGAAGGGAAGATGGATTAGGGGAGCTGCCACTTTCTGCAAGAGACCCTCAGCTGGGACCCAGCTCCTGCACTAAAATGCCTAGACTGATATGTGGTAATGAGATACCAGCTGCGAGGACACTAATATTTTACCTCCTATGGGTCTGTGTCACCTTATAAAATCATAGAATCTTTTAGGTTGGAAAAGACCTTTAAGATCATTGAGTCCAACCATTAACCTAGCACTGCTAGTTTAGCACACTAAACCATGTCCCTAAGTGTCACATCTACATGTCTTTTAAATACCTCCGAGGATGGTGACTCAACCACTTCCCTGGGCAGCCTGTTCCAATGCTTAATAACCCTTTTGGTGAAGAAATCTGTCCTAATATCCAATCTAAACCTCCTCTGGCATGACTTGAGACCGTTTCCTCTCGTCCTGTCGCTTGTTACCTTGTTGTCAGACAACCCCTTGAAGTCCAGAACTGGTGCAAATCTGAAGTGCTCAGGTCAATGCTGGGGTTAATACACTGATTAATGTTGATTGTATCTCAGATGGGATGCATCCAAGATAAGATTCTGTTGCTTGCTTATATGCAGCCACTTACCGAATTACCCCTTTAGCACAAGCTGTAGAAATACTGTTTACGATGCAACAAGTTGTTGTGGCAGTGGTTTACACCATGTGTAAACAGCAGTGGTATATGGAAATCAGGTGCTTGAGAATTACAGAGAATGCATGGACTAGTTTGACACCCTCCTGATTTTGAAGAATATGATGAAAGATTATATGGTTAGGGGGAGAAGGCCAACGAAGCCTCTGTGTGCTTAGTGATTAAGCAAGCATAGAGAAATTCAAATTCTTGTAGTGTCCTGCAAGTTGGCAGTGGTCCAGAAGGTGCATAGCTGTTCCAGTATGCCAGTGCATAAAATCATGCAGGGCTTCCTGAGAGACAGGGGAATGCAAAGCATGCAGGTGTATGATACTTGCTGGTTTCCAAGTGAGGTGCCTGGGCAAGGCAGCATCCAGAAATCCGCAGAAACACCTGCGGTCACCTTAAGTTGTGTTTGAAAGTCCAGTATCTAAGGATCTTCAGGGGCTGATGCAGTCCCCTCTTGAATGAAGGGCAGTGCTGCCCCATAACTGCTGCTGTGCCACATGGGTAGGTGTAGCACTAAAGAATTTCCTATGGGAGGAAAAGAAGGAGAGAGAAACCTGTGAATCTCCCATCACTCCTGTTCCTCCTTCCCCCGTGCTCTGCCTGGGGCTAGCCAAAGGAGGGGTAGCTCTCTACAAAGCCACGGGTGGCACTTGCATTTGAAGCTCTTAAAGGACACCGATTTCCTACCAGTTCAGAGCTGGCCCCTCCTCTTCTTGTGTGAACTGCCCTTGGAGACATTTTAAAGCATTTTGTTTGTTTTTGCACAAAATTAACTTTGCTAACACTGATGCTAATCATGACTCTTCAGTGATTTGTCCAGATTATTTTAGAACAAAAACCCCTGGGGAGAAAAATACGAGTAGTTTCTGCTGACATTTTCCAAACTCTTTCTTTTTGCTTCTTTTCTGTTGAGTTGACTTTTCATTTCAGACCATTCTTTAACTTTATTTTTGAGAAGTTCAGAAGCGTTCCAAAAAGACTTTTTCAATTTTGTTGAAGCAGATGTTGTAGTCAAGCCAGAATAGTTTTCCCTTTGCTCTCTTCTTGTCACCCCCAACTTTCACAATGTGCAAATCAATCAAAGAAAAAAAATGTATTGTTTGCCTGGACTTCTCATCTAGCAGCTCTTGAGTAGGGCAAAGTGATTGGATTTGTGACCTCTTGGTTCAAAATGCCTGGTTGACAACACTCCTTCCCCTGCCCCTGCTGAGGGGAATGGCAAGATCTGGAATGTGTCCCTGGTTTGGCTATGAATAGCTTCAGAAGGATCTATCTGTCTGTTTCTGCACTGGGAGATGTTTGGCATCTCTAATTCCAGCAGAAATGGGTTAGTGGTCAGAGTGCAGGTGAAACTGCTGGAGCAGAATGATCAATACACGTTAGCTCCAGAAACAGTGATTTGTGATGCATTAAGGTATGCTGTCTTGTTTGAGCAGTCTGATAGCACAACACTTTAATTACTGTTTATGCATCCTGAGACACTTCTGTTTCTTCTGCCACCCTTTGCAGCAGCACTGAATGCTCCCAATGTGAAACATATGGCAATATCAATGCAGACTTCCAGAAGTCTCTGGCTTTTCAAGGTACGAAATCTTCTTTTGGTTTACAAGGTTCCCGCATTGGAGAGCAGTGAGTTAAACTGGACTGTTGGTCTTAATGCTTCTCCAGCAAAGCCTTTTTGCTCTGTCTTTCACCACCTCCTAAGGATGGCCCATTTCTTTACCATCTTCATCTTGCAGTTGTGTGATAAGTGACCTCAAGGGCTGTACTATAGCTGTTATTAACAGTGTCATGGACTTCCGCTGTGGCATAGTAGAATGGGCCTGGTCCTTTGCTGTAGCTGTCTGTTGTTAAGCTCAGCTGAATGGCAGGTACGCAGAGCTTCAGTAATGCAGAATGGGCATCAGCTAACGCTAGAAAACAAATAAATACATAAATAATAGATGCGTTCATCCCACTCTGCCAGATTCTCCAAATGGATATTGCAGTCAATTAAATGGATAAGAAATAACTGAGTAAAGACATGGGATTCTTTTTTCTTCTTTAATCCTCAGCAAAAGAAGGGTTGAGATTTTGTATTTTTTAAATCATTATTCTTTTGTATTTTGTAGAATAATGATCACATGACAGGAACTGGGAAAGTTACGAGCCTCTGTTGTGGGGCATACAGGCAGACACTTGCAGACTGAGTGCCAAAGGGATTGTGAGTAAATAGATAAATTGCTAGTGGCATAATTTCTTGGAAATAAACCTAGCAAATTAGACTTGTTAAAGCAACTGCTGAAATGGCTAATGCCATTGAATTGTCAAAATAGAGAACTGCAAAGATCCTCGGTTAATTTACATATCACCAAAGCAAAAATAATGGGAAAATAATGAGCAATTATTGTCCCTGGCTCTCCCTATTCATTATTTGAAGTTAAGACATTTATCAATATGGGATTAAGTTGGCAAGATGCACATGTGGCACGGTTATATTGGTTAGTCAAAACTAGAGGAGATGATGAGGAATTTTAGAGGCACCCATTAGAAGATGGCAGCTGGGCAGCACCAGTAATATTCATTGTTGCAAGAAACTATGCCTCAGAAGGAGCAGTCAGGGCTATTGAAATATTTTAGCAGAGGGCTAGGTCACTTAGAATGGTGAGTCATGTATTTTTGGGAGGGGAACAATGAGATCTGGTTCATATTCAGGAGAAGTTGTGTCTTGCACGTAATATTCAAGAGTGGTGTAAAACATTAGGACTGTGGCTAGGTTTGGTATGTATTAGTGTTGCTGATGTATCAATGGTGCCTGACAGCTTCTAGCAGATCTTGAGAGTCCTGTTTACTTGTTTACTCTATAAGCTTTTCACAAGCTGCTATAGCTAGAAGGGAAACCCTCCCCAAGTGTACCAAGTGCATATGAACTACACTGGGATACATCGGGTTGGAGGACATCTTTTCTTGTAGAAGCCACAGAAAGAACAAACTTTGGAGTGAAAATTTGGAGACTGCTCTCCATCCTCTCCCATATTTGTGTTTGACCCCAGTAGAAAATAATTGGTATTAGAATAAAGACTGCTGAAAGTTGGGCCATCTGTGGTCGCAGGCTGTCTCTGAACTGAAGGTGTAATGGCCCTGCAGGCAGGAGAGGCTTCTGCTGTGCCTTGGCTTCCATCAGGAGTGGTTCATCTGACCTTTAAGCCCACCTACCACTGCCTCAATGGTGATTACTGCTGGAGCCAGTAAGGCAATTCACAGGGCTGAGCACAGTTTGACTAGCACAATTCCTAGCTCTGCAATGAGGTTTGACAGATGCTATCAGTGTATCTCCCCATAAATAAATATGTAATCGGGCTGCGTGCTACACTTTCACATCCTGAGAAGGAAATTCTGACACTCCTGTCCTTTTATCTCTCGCATCCCTCGGCAGCTGTGAAAAAGCCTCTGACCTCGGATGCTCATTTTTATCATTTCATTTCAGCAGGAGTTGGTGCCTGTGGAGTTTTGTTACTCTGTGTTATGAAGGAGGAGGAAAGCAGCAGGCGTTTTGTTTAAATTCTTAATTGCAGGCACAGCAGGATTATGGAAATGTCAAGAGGGAAGTGACAGGGAAGACCTGACAAACACACGGGGGCTGGTTGATTCACTGCTTTCTCTTTTCCACCGGGGTGGTGGGTGGGTTATGAGTCAAACAGATCTCATGGGCTCCTCAACCAGTACACCCATATGCCAGACCAGACTATGTAGTGTGCGGTCTGCTGTGTTGAGCAGGCCTTGCTCAAAACAGGTGCAGGATTAGCAAAAAATAACAGAACTGGCTTGCACCAGCAGAGCTAGAAGGCATGCCAGAACAGTGCAGCAGGATTTGGTCCTCCTTTGTGTGAACGTGTACTGATGGAGCCAGTGTGAGATACTGGCATAGCACCCACCTGTGCTGTGCCAAATTCTATGTAAAGTTTGCTTCTTGTCCTTTGTAATGTTAAGGATGGGTATTGGGGCAGGAGAAACCCAGGAGAAGGCTGACTCCAAACAACTTTTCAATAGTTGAAAAGTCTCTGCCTCGCTGTGATTTGGAGGATACAGCATTTCCATTCCCTCTTCTCTCCTCCAGTTTGACTTTTGCACCAAGGTTTCATTCCTCATCTCAGGAACCTGGAGCATGGTAGCTTTGTGGGTACGCACTGAGATCGTGCATGGATTGCTGTCTTCCCTAGACCTTGGAAGAGCAGCACCCCTTAGCTCTCCTCACGGAACAGGGGGCAGACAAATTCTGCTGCTACCGCTGCCATGGAATCCCAGGTGCCAGAGCCTAACAAGTGGCACACATGGGATTCAAGCTTCGAGCTGCTGCAGAAATGGGAATTTCCATAAGCCTTCAGGAGGCTGTTGCCCTGCCTGCTCATGTCAAAGCTACCTATGCTCAAAGTCTCTGTTCCAAAGCAGACCCCATGGCTTCATTTATGCTGCCTGCTATGAGCAATCCTCTCCAACGCATATCCACCTTCTGTGCTTGATATCACAGTTGCTTGTCAACATAGAAAGACAGGGGCATGAAGTCCAAGACAGTACACAAAGGTTTCTCAGCCTCTCCCAAAGGAGGAGGGGGAGACAGAAATGTTTGTTGCCCAAAAAGCTCCCGGAGAGACACAGAGGAGAGGACAGTGGGTAAGGGTCAAAATGGGTGTCTGGTGCCGGGGCAGAAAAGGGAGGTGACAGAAGAGAGGAGGATTGACGGAGGAATAAGGAGAAAACCTGGCCTTGAAGAAGATACTGGGAGTGTGCCTGACATTTGCAGAAAATGCAGAGATGGCACCTGGAATGTTGCTGTGCGGGCTCCTTTCTAATCGCATCACCTCTTCACAAGGGCCATGCTGCCTGATCATATTGTTATTTTACTTAATTTTGGTCCCTCAGAGCACATGCTTCTTCTTGTTAGGAGTCTCTGTAGCCTGAGTCACTTTGCAAGTGTGTGTGTGTTTTAACAATCTTTGGCAGCACCACAGAACCCATCTTGTAACTGTACTTCCGAGACTGGTTAATGCAGGATGGTGGCCAACATGGACACTGGGGAGCTGCAGTGTGATCTGGGATATGGTGAGTCCTCTTGGAGGCTGGGGAGCATGAAAGTTTTCTGCCTGGTTCCCAGACGCTTTACTGGTTCTGGTGTGGATGAGGCAACACGCCAAGTGGACCCTGTGGCTCTGTGCTTGCCTGGATCACAGGGAAGGCTCCAGTGAAAGGGGTAAGACTGAAGGAGACACCACCCAAAGTTACAGGCAAGGATTATTTGCAGTAACAGACTTGAGGCACCCAGCACAGGCTCTTATGATGTCAAGATGGTGCTCCACCCGTAGCTGGGGCAGAAATAGCCTTGTTCTTCTGTCAGCTCTGAACTTGAGGCTGTAAGGACTGGTGGCTAGAGGTGGTGACTGGAGGGTATTAAACGTTTTCCCACTAATGTCTGTGAAATTAGGCTTAGACCCTAAACATCACACTTTTGGTCTCTGATGTCGCTTCATTTCACAGCTGTTGGGGAGGGAGGTGTCCTGATCCAATTTCGGGAAGGTTTAGTTACGATCCCAGGTACGAGATTAAGACACTGGATTGAGTCAAATGTAGCACAACCTTTCAACTTTATTCTCAATGAGCGCCGGGGGGGGAGGGGAGGAACTATATAGAGACAACTGAGAGAGCAGGGAAGAGCAAAAGAGAGAGAAAGGAGAGAGAGAGAGAGGTATGAAGAGGTAGAGACATAGAGGGTTCAAGTCGGGGAGGAATCTGGTTACCACCACTCCAAGTCCAGCTGTTAGCTCCGTCTATGGTTTCCAAGCGCCACAGGCTTCGTCGAAGCAGGTTCCAGGAGATACACATGGAGGACAGGAAGAAGGAAAAAGCCCCCCCCCTCATTGGAGCACGCACTCCTTTTTTATGGGGGTCTCATGCTCATGTGCAGATCATGATTGTGTATGTGCAGTTTGTGCTATATGTGCTGCCTCCTCAGGAAGCCTCCTTCTGCTTTTCCTGCGCTCCAGTCTTTGCGCAAGCACGTGGTGATGTTCATTTGCAGACCGCAAGGATGGTGCTTTCCGGAGCAGGATGCCAACGTTGGGAAATGGCGGTGCGATGGCAATGTCGAGACAAACCGCATTCGGTAGTGGTCCTCTACAGGAGGTTGTACCTGCCTTTTTGGGATGTTTTGCTGTCTTGTTGCTTGCTAAAAAGGTGTTCTTCTTTGGAAGGGTATTAGAAAGATGTTTGTGACATTTTGAGCTAAACTTTGCTGTTTCAGCAGCCAGCAATGAAGGTGGTAACAGGCAATTGTTCCGTAAGCAGCAGAACTAATGAGCCACTGGATTTGTATCCTACTTTCCTGACCTCTGCCTCTCCTTTCATAATATTAGCTTTTCCCACACAGCCACTGTGTTCCTTTCCCCTTCCTCCATGCCCTTTAACTACTTGTCAGTCACGAGTCGGTACTTGCTGTGGCAGGTTGGTCGGTGGTTCATATGTGCTGATGCCGAGAGACCTGCTTGCCATGCAGAGCAGGCATTTTCTTAGTTCACATGACTGCTGAGGCACTAATTTGTCTCTACCTCTTCCCCATGCCCAGCGTATTTTTTTTCCTGGGATTTCTCAGTATTTAATTATCTCTAAGCCTTCTGTTAGTCTGGGGGAAAATGAAGTTCCTAGAAGTAGGAATCTGATGGTCAGATGGACAAGCAGTTGTACAGACAGCTTGAAAGGAATTTCTACAGAATAAATTCCTTACCTTGAAAGCCTTTGTCCCACTAAGCTGTATGGAAGGCCAGGTACTGCCATGCTGCTGACTGCTGTGGCTTAGACAGGAATAGCCAAGGTATAAACAGAGATAGAGCAGAGAACCGAGTAGCGTGAACAGGGCATGAGGAGAGCAGACACCCTTGAGAGGAAACAGGAGATGTTTGGGATATTCTGAGCAGTTGCTTGGTATTGAGGGAGTCCTCCCACAGTTTCTCAGAGAGACTGTCCCACTGATGTTGCATACTTTTGGGCAGGGCGTGCCCTTCCCATAGGGTTCAGATAAGCTCTAGGCAGGAAACCAAATAAAGCCACCGAGGTCTCAGGTGTAAGTGAATGGGTGAAAGACCTACTGCTTATGCTTTTGTCCCTGTTTAACATTACCCTTACTGGGATGTGATTGGAAATCAGAGCAGGACTTTTCCCTGCACCGTGCCTTTGCAATCTGCAACTCCTCCCATCAATTTCTCAACCCAAGCACTGATGTTCAGCTCTTCCATCAGCAGTGCTGCAGCCTTTGCACTGCCTCATGACCCTTGGGCCAGATGCAAGTAAGTCAAATCCAATTGGTGACCCACTCCAGGACACGGGGTTTGGCTGTGGCTTGCTTCGTGTCCCCTCGCCCTCTGACAGCAGCTTACTCTTGCCTCGCAACCTGGCGTACATGGGTTTCAGTTGTATGGGCAGGCATTTGAGGGCAGATGTTATGCTTGGCACAGCAGGAAGTGCAACACCTGAGGTCTGTCCCTGTGTCGTTAGTGCCAAAATCAACCTCTGGCATGTAACAGAATGTGGGAGAAATAGGTAGGCTGGAGTGAGCTTGTCTGCAGCTGTGTTGTGTGGGCTCTGTGCCCAGTGGTCCAGCACAGGTACATGCCTTGGGATGGATTCTGATACCATTTCTCATGTGAACTGCGATCCAGAGCTAACTGAAATCACTAGAAGTCTTTCTGTTAGTTCCATAGCCATTAGATCAGGTCTGCTGAGCGTGACCAAACTCATTTTGGTAGAGTTCGGATTTGGACACTCAATACCGTGTCTGTATTATTGTGCATCTGAATGTGACCAAAACTGCTGAGGAAGAAGTGGTAAAGAGACAGGGGCCTGCATTGTGCCTGTGAATATACATTCAAAGTCAGCATCTTGAAAGGGCCCAAAATTTATCGCCCTGCTCTTGTCATTTCCCATTCACTGGCCTGACTGAATAAAGGAGTACTGCACAGAGCTCTGCATAACTTGTTTGACTTTAAGAGTCAGTAAATGATAGATGTCTGTATCCTTGGATGAGGATAATCCAATTGTACAGTCTGGCTGGATTTCAGCTGTTCTCTGAAAAAGGAGTAGAGGAGTGAAATATTTACTTTTGGTACTTTTCACAAGTGGAGATGACAGAGCGTGGGAAAATAAAAGCTAGTCCTGGTGGGCAAGGGTTGCAGGGGAAAAGAAGTGAGGAAAATCTAATCTGCTTTCTGATAGAAAAGGGCATAAAGGGGCTTGGCAAGAAAAGAGCCATTCTTTTGATTTCTCAGAGGCAAAAAATGAAGGCAGCATATTCAATGAACATAACTCCACAGTTGTCAATGCAGTCAGGTCTGTTTATGCCAGCCAGTCAATTTGACCCAGAGCTTTGATTAAAAAAAATCGGGATCCCCAAATGTTCCAATAAAAAAGAGGTTATGAAAAAACTTGTGCTTTGGTTAAAGAGCACCCAGCTCTGGAGTCATTTATAACAGCTGAAAGGATTAAATGTCATCAGGGAAACCAAAAAGAAAATGAATCTGTAATTAAATGTTTAGCCCAGCCAAGACAGTATGGCATTGCCAGTCTGAATAATGTATAGAAGAAACATCCCAAGATCTATGCTTACTTTCCATTTTTTCATTAACTAAATCTATATTAATGCAAAACAAGATAGTTGGGTGATTTTCAACATACTCTGGTTTTGTTAGCATTTTAATGATACCGGAACTCAAAGGCTTCAGTTGACATCAGTGCCAGCTTGTGCTTGGAGTTATGCAAACATGCAGAAGATCTGATACCTGCCAGAAAGAGCAAACACAAGAGCAAATGAAAACAAACAGTGAAATGTCTACTGACCCCTGACCGTGGCAAACTGTGTCTGGACATCCCTGGCCAGGGCATTCTCCTCTTTACCAGCCTTGTCTGTGCAAATCTGCACAGATTGCTTAAGAGTTGGGAACAGACTTGAGATTTCTTTTCTAATTAATGTTACTAACTGAATACAATGCAAAGATGGTGGTTGGCTAGGTAACAAAGAACTCAGTGTATGATGTTCTTTTACCTTGGGCACATCAAAGGATATGAGAAATGAATGATCAAATTCAGCTTATAATGCATAGCAATCAAAATGGTGCAAAAAGGTCATTCAGCTTAACTTGATTGTATGTTACGATTCTGGGAAGACTTTTTTTGTCCAAATATGGAGGCTTCGTGCCGACGATTTTAAGTCTAATCAAGCTTACCAATTAGTAGAGACATTCTCAGTGACAATTGTCAATTAACCTCAAGGTTAGAAATTCAGGATAACCTGAACTATTGCTTAAGCTCATGTCAGAGTCAAAATAATATTCCACAGTATTAAAATAAACCTTCATCAAGTTTTACACATGTGCAGATAGCCAGGTGACATGCTGCAAACCCCTAATGTACCTGCTACATCTTTTTGAAAACTATTTTCCAATTCTTTTGAAACTCTTTTTTTTTTTTTTCAGCTAAATAGTATTAACCTTCAGAGCTTTCTGTCCTACTTATGCTAATCAAGGCAGCAGTAACTGATTTTGTTAGATCATTGATTCTTCTGTCTCCAAATTGGTTATTGTTTCTGCCCCCCCCCCCCCCAGCTGTGATCATGTTCATCGTGGTATCAGACCTTGCAAGTATTTAAGTTTCACCTGGTCTTTCATTTCGCTTCTGTTCTAGTTAGAAAGCATGTGCTTGGCTTTTACAATCAGACACCATGAGCGCCTTGTAGTCAGAAAGGGGTTTCAGTTTGCTTCCCTTTCCCTCCTTCCACCCAGCACCTCACTTTCCACACGGGGACAGCTAAAGATGCAGGACAGATTAAATGCTAAATATCACAGAAGCTCATTGGAGAGCCAAGACTCAAATCCCCATTGTCCTAGGAGTCAAGCCAGAAGCTTTCTCTAGGCATGTCCTTCTTCCCCAGTGCGAGGAAGTCACAGTGCACTTTCACTTTGAAGCAAAGGGCTGGGGGAGGCATCACTCCTGTTCTTGGTTGTCCCCGCTCTTAAAGCTGGGTGTGCTCCCTGTATACCCTTACCACTGAGTTCCTTGAACAAAGCCTTATCAAAGAGCATTGCAAATGCAGAACAGCAAGAGCTGACGTTATAGGCACTGATCAGTACATGTTGTTGTACTGTGATTTGGTAAACCTGCAGCTCTTGCTGTTTTTTGCCCTTTGACAGACAAGAGAAGTTATTTCTTGTTCTGGTAAGCCTGACATTAATTTCAGTAAAATCAGCTAATGAAATTATGCACAGACTGAACGTGAAACTTAAACTATCATTACACTAAAGTAGTGCTTTATGAAAAATCGTCTGCTTGGAATTGTACAATAATCAGAAGCTTCTTGGCATGATGCTGTGAATGGGAAAAGGACTCTGGAACTGCACAAGTCTAACTTATGGGCTGCCAATAAGGTATTTAGCTCTGGGCCTTAGCAAAAGAGTGTGGGAGGTGATGTATCCTGAAGAGACCCCGTCTTTTATACTAAGGGCTGCCTTCCTGAACACTGTCCTGCTAAACCAGCTGTCTCTGACTCTCAGATAGGTATCTGCTCTGCCTTGTTAAAGGCAATGCTGTGTTAAATGAGGGTCGAGTAAATCTAGAATTACCTGAGAAGACAGCTCCTGTGTTCCCAGGAAAGGCGAATTCTTGATGTAGGGGAAAATATCTCCCTTGAAAAATATGCAACACTGCTTTAGAGAAAGGATGGGCTTCACTTCCAGTACATTAAAAGAACCATTTAGGTGTGATTTGTGTATAAGCCTCTGCTGGAGTACTGGCCGACTGCCAAGGGTCAGGCACAGGGAAGAGTCGGCTGGAATGGTGAGAGTCTGGCATCATTTATCTTAACACGGGCATCAAGGCTTTGTGCCTCTCAGCTGTGGCCAAGAGCTTGCCTGGTGTGTTGGGTGAGGGTGTGCTGGTGGTTGTAGGCACGCAGTCAGCACAGTCAGCAGGGAGAGTGTCTATATGCCCAGTGCCTATGGTGAAGGCACACAGCATCATTAAGACGTTGTACTTTATTTTAGTGACCCCTAGGTTACAAGGAGAATTTTAATAGGCTTTGGGTCGCATCTCAAGAATTCTGCAACATTTTCAGGTTAATAACGCTGACATGTCTTATCACTCCTTCGCCATCAGAGCTATAATGGGGAAAACCCAGCATATTGTTAGGAGTTTTAAAACTGCCTTGAAATCTGTCAAGGGAGATAAACTATCTTTATATCAGAAAATAGCTTCCCTCTTGCTATCTTATGGAACAACACATAGCTCCAAAAAAGATGCTCCTACCTAACAGCTTATTAGGAAAAGACAGACTCTCAGGGTGAAAAGTGTGAGAACTGAGGGGATTTTTGTGCACCGCTTGAAGAGCAGAGACTCTGGGATTTCAAGGAGATGAGGTTTCAGGTGAGTGAAAAGATTTCTGGAAAAGGGCAACAACATGTCTTGATGACACACGTAATTGGTACATCCTGTAGCAGCATCCTACCTTGCGCTTGGGAAAGCATCATCTACAAGTGGAGCTGAAGAGATGGGAGATGAGATGCTCTTGAGCTGAGGTTGTAAAGAAGTTCCTTGAATTGGGGGAAATACGGTGCTGCTCACACTTGTCGTGGCAAGAGGGTGGAACTGAATAGTCTGTTTTGCTGGAAATCACAGTATCACACAAAGTTCTGAACACATTTTGGTATGGGATAGACTGAGGCATGGCAGTATAGTGGTTTGGAGAATGTTTCTTTTTGACTGATTGAGGTTTCTTATGCAAGAAAAGCATTTCCTTCCAGGAAGTAATTTTGAGATGAAAAGCCAAAATACTCCATCTGCAAAATATCCGAATGAGATGTTACCAAAATCAACATCTAAATTACTTCTCTTAAATGTGTGGCTTTATTGAACAAAGACAAATGAAACTGTAACAAAAACATTAAAAGGAAGGCATTCTGAGGATGGGAACACTTTTGACAGTGGTGACAAGTAACCAGATGTCCAAAATTACTTTGACAGCATGAGGTTTCCTGCTGAAAGTCCTGTCAGACACCACAGGTGCCATTTCAGATGGACCAATTTGAAAAATCGCCTCTTTTTGCTCCTGAGACTGCATCTCCTACATGGCTCCAGATTCCAATGTCAGCTCATGGGCCATCCTGGAAGGTGAAGCTCTTTGCAAAGCTCAATATTTGAGGGAGAACAGGTGAGCAAAGCAACCAACCTACTTCTGGTGGGGGGGTGCCTTTGTAAGAGACATTAATCAAAGATTTCAGAGCTCAGGTGTTTTAAGGAGAGCTAATCCACACCCTACACTACCCCTCCACCCACCCCAAAAAACGTGAAACCAAAATCAGGAAGTAGACCTTGACTCACAAAATATAACTTTGTCAGAGGCCAAATCTTCTGTTGAAGGGCAATATGCTAATGAACTCCCCACTTAGTTTATTCAGACAGTGAAAGCCATTTCCTTGGCTGATATTCATTGCACAGAGTTCCTCTGGAAAATGCCACCCTCACTCCCTCTCTGCTTACTGCAGCTTTTACCTTGGCACAGATTGCACATGGAGACAGGTTTGGAGTCCCTTTGTTTCATTAACAGACTTCCCTTTCTTGCTAAAGAAGAGAATTGGGATGGAGTTGAAGGGCAACAGGATACTTTTTGCTTTGGATTACTTAGTTCAGTGATTGTAGGAATAAAATACTGCTGTTCCTTGGCAGTTTCTGTATAATGCCTCCGAGGTCCTCTGCTGTGGGGTTGGTGGGGACCTGGTCCTGACACCTTGTGTTGCTTCAGAGGCTGCAGGGATGGAACCTGATGAAAAGTTTCATCTGTGGTCATGTTGCAGGCTGTCTCTTACCTGTCCTCTTTCTCTGCCATGGTTCCTCTTCCCGAGAGCAGACTGGCAGCTCACCTGCATGTGAGGCAGAAGGACCTGTGAGGCTTTCTCCTCTGTAAAGACGTCTTGCAGAACAGCTCACATCCTCTCAATAGCACACATGTTGCATTGGCAGTACATCATGCTTGTTGGAGTGGATGGCTGCATATGGAGGAGGAAAGAGATCAGTCAGGTTTTGGGGGCTGTGGGAAGATTGTGGGGTGCTTCAGTTTTCTCCCTGTGGATCTGATTTTGCTGTAGGTTGGGACCTGTTCCTGAGAGCCTTCAAGGGGTGCAGGTGACATTGTCCCATGCTCAACTGCTGAGTATGGGTGGATGCTTGGTGCATGAGCAGGATTAGGACTCCAGCTGGGACCTTCAGGTCAGTCCATAACTACTTACAGCCTGAGACCTTTCCTTCATCCAGTTTTCATGGGGGAGTATTCCTACTTTTAACCTTTGCTGTTTTTCCACCTTGATCCTACTCCCCACTAGAGACTTTTTTTCTGTCCCTTGGTGGGATACAGCCCACTCCCTTCTGGGGATCACTCTTCTGGGTGTATGGACTCATACATCAGCCTGTGCTCCACTTGGAGACCTTTTTTCTGTTTCCTCTTCAGCTTTTTCAGAAGAGTCTGTCAGTCTTGCTGATCCCCAGTGGCTTCCTTTTAGCTCATTAGCAGAGAACTACTGAGTTTTCATTAGGCCTTTTCCAACCCTTGGCATGGTTGGAAGTACTAATACCTTCCTTCAGGTGTGGAGAGATAAGGACATTAGTCAGCAGAGAGATGCAAGTGGCTTTCTGGGTAATAAGTTCAATATGAAGATACTTAAAATCCTTCTTCGGCTGATACCCCGTTTTTGCTGCAGGCCAGCCACTGACTTGCCTTTGTCCTGAGGCTGCAGGGATGTTCTGGATCAAATCACCAGCAGGACTTTCTCATGATGTTTCCTTTCCCCTCTTTGTTACAGAGCCAGGTGAACACATCAGGTGCACATGATAATCAAGGCTTAAGTAGAGTCAGGAGCATATGCCTTGGACTCATGCCTGATGTTTAAGAGACTCTTGTGGGAGACCAGTTTGCAGTCCTTGTTCTTGCTGGGCAGAGTGATCTTGCTTCAGAAGGTCTATGGCACAGAGGTAGACTCAGCCTGGAGAATAAGGCACTAGGTTGTCTCTTGCTGGTCCCAGTGAAGAAGCTGTGGTCCCCCTTGGGCAACTGTGCCATGTTGTGGATAATACTAAGAAGACGGATGTGTTCTTAAAGGTAAGAAAGTTTTGTGGAAAGGAAATCTGAGGCTTTTAGATTTTAGCATTGACAAAAGTAACATTGATAGTAATGTCTGAGGTTTAGGAGGTGGGTTTTCTGTTTTTTTGGTGTGTGTGGAGACCTTTCTAACACCAATTTTTTGTTTTGAATCTACATTCTGGGTGTCAGGTTTTTGGGAGTGGGAGGTTGGCTGCCCTTTCCTCCAGATGGCTCATCAGAAGACTTTCTCAGGGTACTCACTTTTGTGGGGAGGAAGTGTACAAAAGCAGATGAGATAAAAACAGCAAAGCTGAAGGTCAGTTTCTGAACCAGGTTGGTGTTTACTGCCATGAGCTAGTACTGAGCCAGGAGCTGCTGCTGTGTTTGTGCTCATAAATTGCCTAGTGTAGGAGGGTAGGCAGTAGGAAGGATGGGGGAAGCAATGTTTTTAAATAGATATTTATGGAGGATATCAACATTTGGCATTTCCCGATTTCAGAACAGTGGAGGAGGAACTAAGAACTTTATCCTGCCTCCTCCTTCCCTCCATGCCAATTAGGACCACAGTCTGCTACCCTCCATCACATGGAACAACCACTTACTAACTTGTGCCAAGCAGCGCCTTCCTTCATGAGCGGTTTCCTTCCTCCCAGTGGTTAAGAGGAAGAAAACCATCCCTGGGAGGTTTCCTGTATGCAGGGTATGTGCAAACTGGCTATTTTGGTGAATTAGCATCTAGTTTCAAGAGATTCTCACTTCCACTGCCTGTAGCGCAGCTATCTCTTGCCTGTTACCTTTGGAGAGGTCTGGGAGGCAGTCATGTACTTGACCTTTCAGCTTTTTGGTTTACACCCTTGCAAATAGGTAACCCTTTTTGACCTGGGGTGATTAGAGCATCTGAGTAAAACACTAATTCTCTGTACAGCCAGGCATGGGGACACTTCCCACGCAGCTCAAGAACCCACCTATATGTTTCGATAAAGTATCAGGTCCTGCCACCCCCACCTCCCCATCCCCTCCCAGGTAGTTGCTGAAAGTCCCCTGCTAATTTGCATTTCTATGAGCTGCCTCCTGTAGCCTGGAGGTTCCAAGTCTCGAACAGCCTATGTCTCTGTGTTCTGGGCTAGTGTCCCAAATATTTGCATTTCCTTTCTCCATAGCCTGCCATCACCTGCTGCCGCTGCACTTTGCATCTTGGCAGCCCGCTTTTGTCAGAGGAATTGATCGAAAAACATTGCAAGGTGTTGGAAAATCTTAACTGCAGTTAAATGAGAAGCTGCTGTTTTAGCAGCATCTGGAGTTTCCAGCTCCTCTCTTTGTTGCTGGTGATTTCAGTCACTGCTCCTTTGTAGGGGTGCAACATCCCTGGGAAGCGCTCTTCCCTTATTGTCTGGTGGCTGTGCTGAGCATAGGAGTCTTCAGATCACGCATTTCTCTTGGCACAAACACATTTGTCTGTTCCCCACCACATCATGCCACATTACAGGCAAAATGAACAGTCCTTTTCCATCGAGCACTGATTTCCCCCAAATGCCTTGGACTAATTTATGCAGGACGCAAGGATTGCAGTAATTTATGCTCTTACATTTTGGAGCTCCTGCATCCAGAACCGTTTGTGGTCCTGGCCCAGAGCAATCTGGGACCAAGCTTAAAGCTTTTCAGCTGCTCCTGTTCGTGAGTGCCACCTGCCCCAAGGCACGCTGCAGGGCTATGGTGGAGGACAAAGCCTGGGTGCTGCTTCCGGCTCTTTTGAGGAGTTGCGCAGTCAGTTATAAGTTTCTGAGGGGTGCTTACAGTGTGTGGAGCTGAGAGCAGATAAACTGCTAGAGAAATCAGGGAAGCCGCTCCTTGGCCTGAAGGATGAAGAAGGGCATAAAAGTTGCTTTCCAAGGCTGAGGTATTCGGGATTAATAAAGAGGGGAGGCATGGAGCAGTGCCTAGTTCTGACTGTTAGGTTTAGCTTGTATGGGAGGAGGAAGGGAGGAAATGACATAGAGCAGTCAAGAAAACAAGCAGCTCTTATACATAGAACAACCTCTTCTGACTCCACTTCCACGAGGAAGCTGTTTTTCAGTGATGTCCTCAAACCTTTCTTTATTCCTCCCTGTTTCCCCCATTTCAGTCATGTCTCTTAGCTACAAGAAATGGAAATCCCAGTGTGACATGCCTAGGTGAATTCCATTCCCAAAGCCCAGGGCAAGCAGAATCTGTTTCCAGTGAGAAAAGTCTACTTTGCAGAGAATGGGATAGTTCACGGAATGGAGATGGCACCTCTCCCTGCCCCTTGCGTGTTAGCAATGCAGTAGAGATCAGTGGAAATCCTCATAATGTCTTTTATCTTTAGCAGCAGAGCTTCCCGGAAAGCTTTGAATTTCTTTTCTCCCTACCAAAAGAAAAAAAAAAAAAAAGACTGTGATTATGAGGTGTTTTGTCTGTTTTTTTAAGAAAAACAGAAATAAAAAGGGTTTTGGCAGAGCAGCACTGTCAAAAATTGTGCTGCTTTGGGGCTTTCACTTGCTTGACTCTTTTTTAGGTGGATAACTTGCAAATTTTGTGCGAACTCTAATGTTTTGTTTTAGATAGTCTCATGTTATTGAGAAACAGTATAAATTTTCCAAATTAATCCTGTCTGCTTTGTTTAAAAGGGGATGAGTCTAGCAGCAGGGCATTTTTGAAGAAAGGTATGCACTCTGTTTGGGTTGCATTTGAGTCTATTATAAATATCTAAGCCCCGAGGACTTCAGCATCAAACACTGCTTTTGAAATCAGAAATAAAACCTACAATTAAAAAAAAAAAAAAAAGTCTTTCCTGTTAATGTCTGCCTACTAATTCTGTATGCATCGACATAGCTTCTTGGGAAGACCTCGAAGTAGGATTTTTATCCCTCAATTTTTTATGTGATGATTAAAGTCAGTGTAAAAGTCCTGCTGATCAGTACAGTGGTGTCAGCTGGGAACTGTGTCTTGTGCCAGCACAGATGTACAGGACAGCCCATCTAGCACAGCATTGGAGGGGTTTGATTTTGTGATGATTAAAGAATTTGGTTGTGTTTATGTTTGCACAGGTTAGTACTAAGCCCATGCTGTCCTGAATCAGCGGTGAGGGATCATCTGCATTTCTAATTGAAGTGCCTTTGATTGCTTTCAGACCGCTTTAGTGATTGCTTTCTGGGAGTTGCTGTGTTTGCAGAAGCTGCCCTGGAAAAGTCAGTGTACTATGGAGCTGGGGATTTTGGCATTTACTGTAAGAACCAAGTAACCCATAGCTCAGGGAGATAGACTGGAGCTCAGGAAACCTTGCCCCAAGCCTGGCCTTGCTGCGTGATTTTGTACAGCTCTTTGTTTGCTCTTTTTGCTTTTGCTTGCAATTTCCAGGGATGCTTTCACTTGGACTGCAGACAGCATCAGCACAAAGGAGTCTTGCCCTCTGGGATGCTGTGGGTCCAGCTGACTTGTGTGTATACATGACTCTGGCCCCAGTCTCTGCACTTCTTCCAGAAACTGGGGTAAGGACTCTTTCTGTCTTTTAGGGAGTACTTAGCTCTTTATGAAAAATTTTAGAAGAACTCATGGTTTATCAGTTCTGCCAGTGGAGGCCTGACCCAGGATGGGGCGAGAAGCAGACTGAAGTCATTGCTGCAAACTAAGCAGGTCATGCTATTATTGCAGTATTCATGTTGCTTCTGATGGTGTGCTCAGTTCACAGATGAGAGCTGAGCCCTGGCTTCCAGGCCCTGCTGGTAAAACCTGGCTTTGACTTCTCCAAGACTGTGCTCTCTGGCAGAGTGACAACATCTCACGGCATCTCACAGGGCTGCTGAGGTGTTCCAGCAGAGGAGAAGTTGCAAGGGAGACTCAGGTTGCACCAAGTCACTTGCTTCAGCAGTCAGACTGCTTCTGCTTAAACCTCTGAGAGGCAGAGCGAAGAGGAAGTGGTCATAGGAAGGAAATGGAAAAAGTGGTGGATATCCCAAAATGCAGTCTGCCTGGTCTGTTTTACTGGTAAGGTGTGTTGCATGCCTGGTACAATAGGCACTTCTAGAAAGGCTCAGTGCCTGCCATTCCTCTAAAGACAGTAGGTGTTGAGTTCTTGAAGACCAGCCGTACTGGTGTGAGCACGATGATTGTTTTAACGGTGGCTTGAGCTGCTCTCGTGGCCCAGTGGCAGAGAACCTGTATAATGGAGCAGTGGTGACATCTTGCTGTGTTGGGACTGAGGCCAGCCTTGCTGAGCTCCATGTTGCTCACCTCCTGGGCCTGCCCCCAGAGAGCCCAGTCAAATCTCCATTTATGTCGGAAAAGCACTATAAACTCCTCACTTGTTTTGTTTACTGATTGCTAAAACATTTCCAGAATTCAAGGAGGTGGCCAAGTCTTTGCTCTCCTGGGCTGAGGGGTGGGATTTGACTCGTCCCCAAAGGCCAGTGCTCAGAGCTCTGATGGCTAGAGCTTGGTGTGCACAGGGCTTCAAATACTTACAATGACCAGCAATCTTTGGCTCAGTTCTGGGCCAGATAGACTCCCCAGCAGCAAAGAATCTGGAGAAGATCATCATCCGTCAATAGGCAGAAGAGGAGTGGGATGGAACCGTTCAGTTGTTTGTTCTCCTTATCTCTGATGGAAATGGAGACTGTGTCGTGCAGGGGCAGGATGTGGGAGGAGAAGCCCGGAGTTTCTGATGTTTGTAGGCTTCAGAAGTGGATCCAGAAGGGATCAAAGACGGAGCCCAGAGTGGATGGCAGGGAGTGTTCGATCGAGGCATCTGACACTGTTTGTCTTTATGTGGCATTTCAGACAGTGTGGGCAGTTTGCTCAATTTTTCTCTGTAGACGCTGCTTTGTTTGGAAGGTTGTAGACACATGTCAGTGGTGATGGATAGATTTGTTTGACTTCCTGTCAAATCAATGATTACTCATAGAAATCTCTTTTATTAGTTTATCATAGGAAGTTCTATGTCATTTATCCCAGCGGAGGCTTGGCTAGCTGGTGTCAGTGAGCAGTGCTGGTGAGAGTTATTGCTGGGTTTTATTGTGCTGCTGCTGCTTTTTATTTTTTGACATGGTATTTATTTTTGTCTTGATTCTGCACTAGGAAAGGTTTGCTCCTCTTTTTGTGCTGATTGCAACAGGGCATTTTGTATTTCCTTTCCCATTCCAGTCTGGTCCCTTGGAAATTTGCAGGGATATACCCTAAGTACTAAGGTTTATCCTCATTCTCTGCTAAAGTCTGGCTAGACTTTGTCTGTGCCTTGGCATTTTTGAGCTAATGAAGGTCTTAATTTCCCAGGCATCATAGGAGTTGGAACTAATAGGTATGAATTGGAGGAAGAGAGGATTGATGAGTTAAAGGGGAACAGTCATGGTGATGTATTTCCCATATTTTCTGCACTTGGTTTTGGTTTGCTTCATGCCCAGAGAGGAGGTGGAGCTCCCTGTCTCTAATGTTTTCATGCTGCATCCCAAGGAATGGGCACTGCTGTTCGGGCAAATGAGACAGTTTTCATCCCTGCAGACTCTTCCATGACTGTGGGAGCTTTGGGAGTGGTGGTTCTGGGTCTAAAGCAGAGGTGGCAGCACAGCCTCCCTGCAGGCCTTCCTTGACGTAGCCGGGTTATGCCTGTGTTCCCATGCCCACTCAGGGTTTGGGGTGGCCTTGCTGCTTACTGCATCGCAATCCTGCAGAGCTGACTGACACCCAAAAGGCCGGCTGGGTTACAAAATGAAGTCTCTTCATGTGGGCCTTCACATGGAGGAGCTGGAGCACAGCTTTTTGGGCTGTTGCAGATGCAGCAACTTTGCTGATAACCATTTCATAATGCTTTTCAAAATCTTAAGTGGGGATAGGGAGACTTTTCTTCAGGGTTAGCTCATGCATATGAGAGCTGTACAAATAACTGAGGCTTTGCTTATTTGTCCCACTGAAAAATTTGGGGAATAGTTTCAGATCAATCCAAATAATATTTTTGCCATGGAAAATTTATACTATCTGGGGAAAAATGGCTTAGGATCATTGTGGAAAGGGAGATGCTTTCAAATAAGTTTCAAAACTAATCTTCAAAATTATTTTTCTAAATGAAATTTCAGTTTGATTTTAAAAAAAGTAAAATAAAATGAAACATCATCTGGACTGTTCTCAGGTTCTCTCGCCTGCAATAGAAATCCACAGAATT
Source organism: Burhinus bistriatus (assembly GCA_013397275.1). Lineage (NCBI taxonomy): Eukaryota > Metazoa > Chordata > Aves > Charadriiformes > Burhinidae > Burhinus > Burhinus bistriatus. The sequence goes on from VYXH01012749.1 coordinate 502,994, forward strand.
GAGAGTGTATTCTCAGCCTGCTTTATCCAGAGGGAATTCTCCCAGGGCTGAGCTGCTGTGGCTCTTCCCTGCCCTCTCCAGTGGCTGAGCACGTGCAGAGCTTTGGAGACTGCTGCTCCTGCCAAGCTAACAATGCTGACCTTTGAGTTCAAGTAGGAGAGACTTATGTTTTCAGGTCAAGAGATCCTTCGCTCGGTCCCTGCAGATAAACCAAATGGGGAGATGACTACACGAGAGCCGAGCTTCACTCTCTGAAGATACAGAAATCATTTCAACCACCAGTGAAGCGAAACAGCTGGGGAAATTGAGGTGGGTACAATACAACTACACAGAAACACACTTTGTGTGACTTTGCACGTGTTGTTGATCCTGGTGTAGCCTCTTTTCTTCCTCTCAAGGCTAAAGGTTTCAGTGTGCTTGAAAGACATGGTTGCCCTATTACTCCAGGAACTCCTAAGTTGGGCTGGGCCATACTTTAATATGCTGGCCTTTGTCTTTCACAAGGAGAGAAGTATTTGCAGTTTTTCCCTGAGAAGAGATGTAGTCAGATGGCAGAGAAAGCATTTCTGCATCTGAGCTGGAGGGTGACTTTGCGCCTTGCTTTAGATTTAAGCTGAATAGTACGTCTAACTTTAGATGAACATCTGTTCATCAAGGCTGGAGCACCAGAGGCGGATGGATGCTTCACCAAATGCTTCTCGTGCTTATGTGCCCCTCAACTGGAACTGATGCAGATCCATGTCCTGTCTTGGTCTTGGTTCTTTGTTGACCTTGAGCTCTGCACAGCTGGATGTCTGGAATTTGTACTCGGGAAAGCAAACCTTGAGGGAGAACAATATCCAGCTGATGTACTGTGTGATGGTGGTGACCAACCTTGGAGTAAATCAAGCTGCGGGGAGAGAGAGGGAGTTGTTGAAGTTTTCAGTACAAAGATAAAAGCCTCTTCTTAGATCAAAGGCAGTGGGGGAGAGGTGCACACTTCCTGAAAGCAAATAATGAACCAGACAACCAATTTCCAAACATTAGGCTTGGATTCATCTCTCTCCCTGAGCCAAGGGCATATAATATCCCTCCATCAGTAGCTAATCACTTGCTGAGTATCCTGACAAGAGACAGCAATTGGCTCCCTTCTGATGGATTGCTAGAACTCTGTATGGTAAGAAAGCAGTAGCCTGTCACCCTTCCCAGTAAAGGAATCTGTTCCTTCTGATGGGAAGTACTCCCAGAGAGAGAAATCAATTTGCACTGTTATCAGACTTTTCTACCCAGTAGTTAATGGGACCTAACATCTGATTTGATTCTCAGTTCACAAATTAGTGAGAAGCGCAGGGTGTAGGAGAAGTCACCCAGAGAAGGAACAGAGGTATGGAGGAATCCTCGGGAGAGGTGCGCAGCGTTTGCCAGCCCAGGGGGGCCCATTAGTTTTGCCAGCATGTAATGCCGAATGCAGTGATTGTTCGAAACAGAAATGACTTAACCTTGAATGAGAGAAACATAACCAAACAGCAGCTGTGGAACAATAAAGAAATTCCATCTCTGATCTCTTGTGATCCATGTTCTGCTCAAATGGCTCAGATGTCACCGATACGTTATTTTCATGAGTGACTGTAAGTGCATTATGCATGAGTGTGTGGCCACTGGTGAATAAACAGAGAATTCTTCAAGGGAGTGTATATAATCTATTTGATTTCATGGAGCTGGACTGTGTTCCTTTTTTTTGAAATATGGTTGCTGCTCAGCAGAAGAGTGTGATTGTGCCTATGTGAGGTTGGCACAGAAAGGGGTTTGTCACACGGTCCCCTGTCAGTATGAATCGTTGTAGCCCCCCAGCAAGAGGCTTTGCTTTTTAGCTCAAGTGGTAGCGGCACGTTCAGCTGTCTCTTTATGCTAGCTTTGTTCCTCGTGCATCAGTTCAGGGTGAAACTGAAGTATACACAGCTCCAGTTTTTGGCATGTACCTAGGCAGTATGTCAGGTGGTGGCAGTGCTGCTTGCTACCCCTGCTGCTGGCGGGGATGTGGGAAGGTAGGTCAGACTTTGGTGTGCCAAGAGTAATCCAATGTATCTTGCTTATCTGAAAAAGGCTAGGTGTTCTCCTACCACACTGGTTTGGGAAAACAAGACATCTCACAAGCTATGCTGGAGGTCAAAAGGCTTCAGGGACAGCCTGGCAACTGCTAGTTGAATCTCACTTGTGCTGCTCTGTTTTCTGAGGATGCTGTAGGACACTTCTGACTGCTGCCCTGCAAGACAGTCAAAACCATCCTTTCTGCAAGTAAAGGTAACAGAGGATGTATAGGCATGGATTGGGCAGAGCAGGGTCTGTTGGCAGTCCTGGCTTGTACTGGCCCATCCATACTTCTTTGCAGACACCCACCATCCCTCATCCTTACAGAAATATCCTATCCCAGAACCAACATCCTCTTCTCCAGTGCAGTACTCATATGGCAGTGAGTGCCCATCCTTCCTGCCCTCTGCCTCTCTAAATACAACTGATTGCTGCATCTGTCATAAGTTAAAATACCCATTTTGTAAAAAAGGAGTTGGTCCCAGTGGCCAGGTTGTGTCTGAAGAGCTGTAGCTGTTCCAGAAGCACATGAGCTCTACAAGAAGCAGGTGGCTGAGAAGTGACCCTCTAGATTGCTCTGGGTCTCTTCCATCTTAGAAGGATGAAATAATGAAGCTGTGTTCACTCAGGAACAGGCTGAGAGTCCAGCAGGGCTGGCTCCAGCATCTGACTGCATTCATCTCAGGATCCTGCTGCCTAAAGTGGAGCTGGGTGTGGGGGTGTTGAGGAGACCCGGTGCAAGGCATGGTGACTAGCATACAGATATGTGTTGAAGTATGCAGGATTTAGCAACTGTATGTGCAACGGACAGGTGTCCAGGGAGAAATAAGGATGGATCAGGCTTTTCCAGAGGCAGAATATAGGTGTTGTGATAATGCATCAGCGGTGCTGCCTGAGCGTGCTCTGAGACCTGGTGAAGGCTGTTTAGCACTGGTCCTGCAAAGCTAGTCTCTTTATTAGTTCTGCTTAATATCAGGTTGTTGCCCTGTACAAAACTAGTGGCTCCTTTACCCCCCCATGTTTCTGGACTCTTGAGTTTTCCTCCTGAAGCACAGGGCCTCTGGCCGTACCTTTCTCGGAGACCAGAGCGTGGTACACAGGTTTCTCTGTGTCTCTGGGATCTGGGCTGCAGCATTACTGCCCTGTGGGTAGGAAGTAACAGTCTGCTTGAAATGAAAGCATGTTTGTTCATTAGGTGAAACAATACATCAGAGGGAAAGGGATTTTAAAACAACAAAAGGCCCACAGCATATTTTACCTCATTTAATCTTACAAGCTGTGTTTGATAGGCATTTCTTTTCCCTTATAGCTTACATTCTCTTAGCAAAGCTCAAATTCCCCTCCAGGGCTTTTTTCTGCTCACCCCAATCCCTTCCTTCCTTGCTTGGTCAGAATGCTCCCTGGGAGTACCCAGGCAGTCTCGGACCAAAAGGCTGCCTAGTGCTGAGGGGACAAAAATGTCATGTCAAATGGGTCAGTGCTTGGCTACTGATGTAGTGGACCACACAATGCATCAACGTTGCTGCAGTTCATAGCCCCAAGGGAGTAGTTTTCCCTCAGGAATTTGTTTAATTTGGCTGTTTGGGTTTCTTTTGAAACTGTTTATAGACTTTTGGCTACCAAAGAAAGTTCAGCTCAGCAGTTGGTATTGTAGAGGTGTAAGGGGTGTGGGTTTTTTCATTACTGCAGACAATTGTCCTATGCCTTTGGGCTATGGCTTAGGTACAAACAGTCTGTGATTGATGAGTTGCAAGTGCACTGAGCTGGGGGTTGCAGACCAGGGACAGATGGAGAGGAAGACTGGAGCCATAAGGGATTTTTCAGTACTGGTCACCATCACCTTATTGGCTCATCCTGCAGAGAAGTCGAGGGAATGCACGCAATTGGTCTGTAGGACTTCCAGTTCCAAGGACACTGAGGAGCATCCACCCTTGATCCTGTTTCTTCAGGGAGCAGAGATGAGGGGAAGAGTTGAATGTTTCTAAACATTCAATCCCCTTCATCAACTTTAGGTTCCACTGAATTAGTTTCTGCTCATGAAGCTGGGGGAAAATACGCAGTACTGTTTTCTCCCCTTACCTGAAAAGTTGATGCTTTGGCATCACAAAACTTGGTAACGTGGTTGCTTCTGAAAAGAAATAGGGAGTTATAAGGATCAGAAGGATTATTCTGTAGGCATGTAGAATATTTGCAAAAACAAAATGTCTAAAAGTGTGAAGCAGTGGTGCAGGACACTATCAGCTTGTGCTTGCTGTCCCCCCAGAGACTGTATGCTTAAACAAAGCACCGGTATTTGCAATGGTTTGTGCCAGACAGGGCTCTGAAATAAAAGCCAAGTGACAGCTCCACCTTTCACTTGATAATCCCAAGGCTGGTGTTGCTATCCAGTAGATGCCAGAATTACAGAAGTAAGCAGAGTGCCATTCTTCAGCAGTTCCTGCTATTTCACAGCAATCTCTTACGTTTCAGGCCATTATATGTACACTTTGTGGGGTGGGAACACAGCGCTAATTAAGTCGGGCTCCTGAGCAATTTTGCATCTGTATGCTGGAGTCTGCTAGTCGTGAAGGGATGTTCTTCCACTCCTGAGACTACAGAGTGCTGATCCAGAAGAAAGAACTGTGGCATTCCCATATCATCATAGGAAACAAAACTGGTCCCTAAAACCCTATGCATCCGGTGTGCAGAGCACCAGGCAAAGCTCTGGCTGACCTGAAAAAACTCACTTCATCTCTCTTTTCTTTTTCAGCTTTTGTCATATCCATTCTCTTGTATGTGCTCTGGGGCAGGAATTTTTTCTTAGTATGTATGTGCATGCAGAACAATGAGTCTTTGATCTCGGCAGCTACATCCTGTATTACAGCAGAAAGAGTATTTAATAATAATAGTAAAAATCCGATTAATAATTTTAAAATTCTAGGCGTATGTGCTTCTCTAAGACACATGCAATCCCTCTCTGGCTCCTGAGACAATACATTTGCATTGGGAGTGCAAACAGGCCACTTGCCTGGTTTAAAAAGTCTATACCTGAGTGGATCAGCGCAACTGGGAGGGCATTGTGCTTTTTTGTCATTTTTTTCTTTATTTTCTCAAAGGGTTCTTTAAAGACCACGTAGGACTCTGCAGAGTCCGATAACCCATCCCAGCTGGGGCACAAGGAGGATGCGTGTGTGATAGGAGCATTGCTGCGGGGGCTGGGGTGGGGGGTGGCAGCACTATGTTGTCATGCTGTGCCTGGTTGTAGGCAGGCTTGGTTGTTTGAGGGGTGGGGATGCTGTGCAAGTTGGGCATGGTCCTGGGAGCCCTGTATTTTCAGGAGTATTGGCAGAAAAGCCAGTCAATGCTTTCCCTTGTCAGCTTCGATTGAGCTACCTCCCTCCCCATACAGAGATGAAGGGCTGTTTGGCATGGCAAGAATTGGAGGGGAGAGAGGGCTTTTGCTTGCCTTGCCCATTGAACTGCACACCAAGAGTATTGTATTTTCTCCCAGGTTCTTTCAGGAGATGCTTTGCGAGCTCAGAGATGTTACTGCCTCAGCCCAAATGCCTGCTAAGGTGCTTGTGGAGCCCAAGGAACACATGGCTGGCTGGCATTGTGCTGCTCTGCGCCTTGTACTGCTGATGTTATAAGTGAGCTTGACACAGCTCATTTTCTCGCTATGCCTTTGTCTTTAATTTTGGAGGATGTACTTTTCCTGACAGAATTTCCAATTCAGTTCATTTTCTCTGTCTGCAGTGGGAGGGGAGAAAAAGAGGTGGTTTGATGGGCTTGCTGCATGTATTATTAATTGTCCTCAATTCAAGACAGCGTAGTCTTTTTCTGCCTGATATTCCCATTTTCTCATAACTAATATTGTCTTCAGATTTGAAAGAGGTTTGATGTTTGAAATTATATGGATTTCTTTGTGATGGTAGTGTTTTTAAAGCTAGAAAACGAGGTTCTTCCATTTATCTGAAGCTAAAATGGCACAGTATTAGAGTCATCGGTCAATGGAACTGTGTGTTGTAGAGCAAGTTGATTAATGAAGTTGCCTATGTCTCCTGGGCTGGTTAAAACATCACTCAGAAGATGCTGTGTTAGAACCTGTCCACTAGACATCATTAAATCTGCAGAAGCAGGGAGATGCTTTTGCACATAGATGAACAAGTTTGGGTTGTTCCCAGCTCTGTTGATCCTGTTATAAGGCAAGTGTGGTCTTGGATAATAAGCAGGATTTCATGCTGGGGCTATGTGGTGCTGCATGTTGATTTTCAGGGCTGTCAGCTTGTCTTCCCACAGAGCTTAAGGTCCCAGGTAGAATAACTTCTGTGATTCCAGCCCAGTTCCTGATGAACACTGTCTCATAGCAGGATAAAAGTGCATTTTCAACTCAGTGGAACACAATTCAAGTTTCATGTTGTTAAAGCTGTTTAGATAAATGAAGCGCTTCAACCCAAAGGAGGTGAAACAGTCTCTTGACAGCAGTCTTGGGGTTAGAGTGAGTGTCCTGTTTCCATAGGAGCCACATCTGAACAAGGGAAACAACACATTTTCCGGAGGAAGTAACTAACCTGTTAATGAATCTCTCAGAGGAGCAGTTGGAAAGTGCTCTGTGTTTGCGACACAATTCTGGTTCCTGCTTTTCTTTTTTCCCCACCCACCACAGTATTCTTATCTCTTCTTGTAACTCTTCTCAAGGCATTTGCACTTTCAGCAAATCTTGGACACAGTGACTGGACGTGGGGTGACTGCTACTACATTTCAGATGTAAGTGGATGGGGAAATAGTGTCTGCCTGGAGCTGAGCACTTCCCTCAGACGTACACGTGAAACACCCATTTATTAAGAGGACTGTCACTGGGAGGAGTAGCTATTTCAACCTGTGGCTGAAGTGTGAACTGTCCCCATCTCTCAGGTTAGCAGCGAGCCAGGGTTTGGTAAATCCCGTGCTGGAGTGAGCGGAGAAGCAAGGGAGGAACTGGGATTCTCTCCCACCAGAGCTCCATTTAGGACAGCTTTCTTGGCCATTGTGGGCCAAGGGTAATATTCACTCTGCCCTTATCTCTACCTTCATCTTGCCTGGCTCAGGCTTACCTGCTGCATACCAAGCCTGCAGTTCTCCCCTTGATCACAATCCCTGTGTCTGAATCTTATTCCTCGTTAGACCCTGACCTGAGTCCAACTACTTTCTTGCTGTAGTCTAGACAGACCTCCACGGGGAGCAGCTCTGCCCTGACCTTGCTTGCATCAGTTCTTCTAGCTGTTGGGTTTTTTTTTGGCTTTCCTGGAGCTATCAAAATGGGATTGTCCTCTGTCTTCTCTTTCCTTCCCCCAGCTAGCCCCTTTCAGCCCAGCCCCCTGCCGTGCTGCCCTGCAGTTCAGTGTCTCTGCAGTGTGTGCTGCTGAGCTTGTGGTGGAATCCAGCCATGCTCCTGTTACAAAGGCAAACATCTAAAGCCAATCAGAGCGTGTCCAATAGGATTTGTGGTGCTTCCAACCTCTGTATGTTATTGACTCCCCCTTTCAAGTGTGGCTAGGGCTTTATCTGTTAGTAATAGGAGGATTAATAATTTCCTTAAAAAAAAAAATCAGCTTAAAACGCCCTCCATCTTTTTATTTATTTTTTTTACATAAAAAACAAGTAAAAGACATAACAAAGTTGTTAAAAGTTCAAAAGGAATGCTGATCCCTGTAATGTGGACTAAACAACTTTTATCCAGACAATCCCCTTGTATCTCTCAGGCCTTAGTGTGGTTAAGGTTTCCCACGAGCAAGTACTGGGCTTTAACTCCTTCAGAGCTGCATTAAAGCCTACAGTCACTCTTCCTGCGTCAATATTGCCATATTCTCATTCAGAAACGGTCTGGCATGTTGTTGGACTCGGAACAGCTTCAAAAGTACTTGAACTTCCCTGGCTAATCTTTTAAATAGATGTGGAAACACAAAGTTCTTTTCTCATAGAGGGCTGAACCATCCCAGTGTGAAGATCTTTAGTGGAACTGCTCCAGCTTCAGTTGTATTAACTGCTGAGGATAAAATGCCATGGGGTCTAGGCAGGACACTTAAAATTGCACAATTCCTCAGTACAGTGACTCTAGGAACAATTTCTCCAGCAGCAGACCTGTGGTCTGTAGGACAAAATGGCCAGTGGAGTCAGCCACACTCAGCTTGTGCTTGCTTGGATGCCTGTTTGCTGCTCCAGCATTCATCGCACTGTACATGGGGAAGGACAGTCCTGTTCCCCTAGCCAGAAATGTTTTCTTTCCCTTGGCAAAGGTGACGCTATTTGAAGAGCTCATCTCCAAACAAATATCCAAAGGTGTCTGTCATTCCCCACACCAATTCAAGTTCAGGTTTTGTTGGTATCAAGCCTACAACACAAAGCAGGCTCTGCCACTTTGACTTAAAAACCAAGGGAGGGAAGGGTGAGGTTTTTGTTGTTTTGGTGGTTTTGGGGGTTTTTTTTAGCAGTCTTGCGTCTTGGAGTAGTGAGTATTCACTGGGCTTTACAAGAGATTCTTTGGTGCTTTCAATACTACGTTAATATCCCTGGATGATGTGTGTGTTGCAATGAGACTTCTGCAGCTGCAGAGCTAAAAACAGGAGGTGGTGATGGTCTTTTTTGGAAGGGAGAAGCAATGTAGAATGGATCAGCTGCAGAGACAGATGTATTTGTGCTCACAAAATCACTGCCAGAGGTAGACAAATAGCCACGCTGTTTTAGGCCTATTAACAGTTGTTATAGTAAAGCCTTCTGCTTCTTTTTCGTTTTGGAGAGTAGGATGCAATTTAATTATTCTTTACTGACAGGCATTTCAGCTGTCCTGTTTTCACTGGCAGTAACAGCCCCCGTTCTTGTGTTTTGCTTGTTCATTGAGGTTTGCTGGGCTTTTGTGATGAGTGGCATGCAGGCAACCCCAAGGGGCTCACACATGTATACCTGGTGCTTAGGTGCTAAGAATGAGAAGATAAGCTTGGTCTTCTTTGCCCCAAGCTGGGTGGTAGCTGGGAGTAGTCACTTCCACTGCCCAGGAATCTGCAGCTTCTCAAGAAAGAGAAGCTTAGTGTTAGCGGTGTGTGTGAACAGGGGGGTAGCTGAGTTGGTTTCCTTGAAACTCTGAGCGTCTGATAACCATCCATGCCTTTGACTCAAGGTTAGTTGAGGATGGACTTCCCCACCACGTCTCACCAGCACACTGATCAGAGCAGGATCTGGTTTCGATTCACTGCTGTGAGCTGTATGCAAACTGTAATCCACTGGTGTGATGTGTGCAATGCAAAGCAAGGTGTGATTGCACTTTGGCTCAAATCGAGCAGCTGGATCCTAGCAGGTGTAGGAGGTTGTTGGATTGGGTTTGCCTTTAGCAGCATGTTAGCTCAAAGAAAATGAGCGGAAGAAGAAAATCCAGGCAGAATAGAAGGAGAAGGGACGAGGGCTCCCTCAGACCTGAGGAGTTGCTCACCACGAGCAAGCGGGTTGCCCTTACACAGCCCTTCCCTACTTTGCAGTCATCCAGACATTGAATTTCTTAAGATTTCATGATTGCTTCTCCAAACTGTGATAAAGATCCAATCAGCTGTTAAGCAGCTTCCCTTGAAAGCTGGTATACATTGGGGGGAAAAAAAAATGGAGCAATCTTAATGAAAAGTTCAGACTTAAAAAAAAAAAAAAAATTTCTGATTTAATAGTTCCTCAGATATTTTGTAAACAGCTTTAAAAAGCACTCAAAATGTTTTTGTTTTTAATGGGTAAATTGAATTCTGCTTCCCAAAATAATTTTAGGGTTTTTAAATTTCCTCTTTGAAGATGTCTGGGCATTTTTCTAAAATGACTTCCACTGCCTGGAGTGATTTAGGGGTTAACAGGTTAATTAAATGTTGGAACAACTCACTGAGGTGTGAGCTGGTTTTTCTATCGCTTGGCATTTGAAAATCAAGATGGGACATGGCGGAGGAGTCCTTGGGCAGCCTTCTCGCTGGTGAAGGGGAGGTGGATTAGACAGGATTACCACAGTGGGCACTCCTTGCTATGCAGTGTCTGATCTCTGGGAGCATTCTCAGAGGGTATCCCTAGGTACCTCTTAATTACCTCCCCTCCCCTGTACAGATTTCCCTCTTGGGTCAAGCCTTGGTATTGACGCTTACAAACAAAGCCCTCCATTGATCTGCTGTGCGCAGTGTAGCTGTCCGTGTGTCTGTGACACCCGTGGGAGGGGAAGGCTGGCTTCAGTGACATTGCTTCTGTCTTCATGCTTTACGTCTCCCTGCCACCAAAGGGTGTAGTGACAGTGGGTACCATGGAGGCAGGAGACCTTCTTTGCTGGTGCCATACAGCTGCAGAGCATCTGACGCTTTCCTTAGTCCCCACAGCAGCTATAAAAACTGAGCAGGTGCTCAGCATCACTCCAGATCTGACCGACTGGCAGTTTTCTCTGAACACATCCTACATCAAGACTGCAGAGTTAATCCTAGCCTTCATGCAAGGAGGACCCCCATATCTTGCGATCTGGAGAAACTGGTGCTGTTTGGGGGTGGTCAAGGCCACACACGGCCTTGTAGCCAGTCGCCAACCCCTGTGCACATCCTCCATGCTCGAAGCTGAGATGGAGCAGAATCTTTTAATTTATTCCTGGATGTGAATGACTCAAATATGCCACATCTATCATTGTATCTCCTTAACTAAATGGATTAATTTTTTTGTCCTCTTCACAGGCTTAATTAGCAATCTGCAACACAAATTAAATCACTATCAACTAATTCCAACTATCCCTTCAGAGATAGCCATTAGCTAGCTAAGTAATCTGGTTAGCATTGAAATGAGCCTGCATCCTACCCTGGAAACACCATCATGATTTCACAAAGTTGCTTTTTTAATTTCCTCCTCCAATGCTGATACCGCTTTGTCCTTCCTAATGAGAGCAGCAGTCACTTGTGCTTGGAGTGTGCTCCTTTGCAGGCATTTAAGCAGAGTTTGGGAGTTTTTTCTTTGTTGCTGTGTTTTAGGAGACGGGTGATCCATGGTGAGGGTTCCTGTCCTGACAGAAAGAGGGAATAGAAAAGACAACTTGTCTTTTCCCGATTGTGGACTAACTCAAGTGCAAGGTTCCTTTCATGTACCTATAGGTAAACACTGGGATATCCAGTGTATCTACCTCTGTGGGCAAAGGCAAAGTCACACACATTAATGTCTTGGCTTAAATACATGAAAATGCCTTCAGAAACTCTTGGGGACATTGAGAAAGCTGGATAAGCCTGTGATCCTTCAGGCAGACAGCCAGGGACTCGCAGGCTCCATCCCACTGTTTCTCCTTTGCCTTGTCTCTTCCATGGTCAGCGCCATCAGCAAAAGCTAGTTGTAAAAGCACAGTTCCTATCTGGAATCATTTTACAGGGCTTGGACAAGGACAGGAAGGTCTGATAAAAGTTCTGGGACAGTTCTGGCCAAAGACCTTGCCAGACCTCTAAAAGCTAGGAAATTGGAGAGTGCTGAGGTTCCCACTGAGGTATTTTCATGCATTTCTGCTTAGCTTGTTTTCTAACAACTTCTGTCTTGTTGGTGTGCCTAAGTGTGAAGTGCAAGGGAATGATCACTTTCTTCCTTCTTCCTCCTCCAAATCCTCCTGGGTCACGTGTTTGTCTCGGCTCTTGTTTGCTGCAGTCAGGATGCAAGCTGTTTGGATGCGGGTGTTAAATGTATGTAGGGCATAATCGCCAGGGTTCTTATGCTCGCAGTAATAGTAATAATCAACAGTAAATTTTTGCTATGCTCCTCCCCAGTTTGCTTGGCTATTGGGAATGGAGCTGAGGAACAGAAGTGGCCTTGACTATCCAGACTTGAATGTGAATTTATTGGTGCTCATGCTCTTTTGGAAAGGAGGATTCAGATTGATACGGTTCTGCAGAGAAAAAACAAAACCAGTCAAAACAGTGTTGCTACTTTTTTGACAACATGAGAGTCAGTGGGGAAATATCGTCCTGTAGATTCAGGAAAACAGCTTTACTACAACCAAGTATCAAGTTTCTTAACTATTTCCATCTTAATGATTTTACAGACTGCTTTGAGTTTTGGAAGGAGTTAGGTTGGAGCAGCGTTTTCTTTTGGACAGAGGAAGTGCAAACCCCTAGTCTGCTATAAATACTTTCTGACAAGGCACGCAGTTTTCAGTGGACCTTGTTGCTTCTTGCCTTGTATAGCTTGCATTTGATTGTTAAGGAGAAATAAAAGGAGAAGATGGCTGCTCATATTTCATAGTTGTGCCCAGGAGGTGCCAAGGGGTCAAAGCCATGGTGTCAGGTTTCCCTGGTGGATTACATGAAGCACTGGGTTTGGGCTTTTTTTTTCCTCCTAGAATTTAAATATGGAAACGTAATTTGAGTAGAAACATACAGTAAATCCTCAAGGGTTTGTGTCTTTGAACAATGTGGTGTAGGGGAGAGCTGGTGGGAGTGGAGGGTGGCAGAGATTAGGCAGGAAAGCATCCCCTTACTTCTTTGTCTCCAGCCATACCATTGCTGTGCCTGACCCTCTGTGGAGCTCTGCGAGCTGACTCATTCTCCTTTCTCATAAAGGCTTCTCTCTGTCTCCTCTTCTTTCCCTTTGCGGGGTAAATTGCATGTGAATTTTCAATTGTGATCTTTAGATCTCTGGCTGCTGTGTGGTGTCTATTAAGAAGTGGTGATGCTGGAGTTGAAATCACCTGTGTTTGGAAAGGAAAGTGGAGAGCAGACCAGCTGCTTGTTCCTCTTTAACTGCAGCCTTAGAGCTGTCTGCAGTCTCTGGGCAAACTGGTCAGCGCAGCTGGGGGGGGGATAAAAGCACAGGGCCTGCCTCTTCTTTGCAGTAAGCCCAATGTTATAGAGTCATAGAATGGTTTAGTTGGAAGGGACCTTAAAGATCATCTAGTTTCAACCCCCTGGTCATGGGCAGGGACACCTCCTCCTAGACCAGATTGCTCAACGCCTCACCCAACCTGGCCTTGAACCCCTCCAGGGATGGGGCCTCCACAGCTTCTCTGGGCAACCTGGGCCAGTGTCTCACCACCCTCAGAGTGAAAAATTTCTTCCTGAGATCTAATCTAAATTTGTCCTCTTCCAGTTGGAAGCTATTACCCCTCATCCTGTCAGTACATGCCCTTGTATAAAGTCCCTCTCCAGCTTTCTTGTAGGCCCCTTTCAGATACTGGAAGGGTCTCTGAGGTCTCCCTGGAGCATTCTCTTCTCCGGGCTGAATAACCCCAGCTCTCTCGGCCTGTCTTTATAGCAGAGGTGCTCCAGACCTCTGATCATCTTCATGGCCCTCCTCTGGATCCGCTTGAGCAGGTCCACGTCCTTCTTATGTTGGGGGCTCCAGACCTGGACCCAGTATTCCAGGTGGGGTCTCACAAGAGCAGAGAGGCAGAATCACCTC
>VYXH01012749.1:516844-528990 GCA_013397275.1 Burhinus bistriatus
CAGTATTCCAGGTGGGGTCTCACAAGAGCAGAGTAGAGGGGTAGAATCTCCTCCTTTGCCCTGCTGGCCACACTGCTGGGGATGCAGCCCAGGATGCAGTTGGCCTTCTGGGCTGCCAGTGCACATTGGTGGCTCATGTTGAGCTTCTCATCCACCAACACCCCCAAGTCCCTCTCCTCAGGGCTGCTCTCCATCCATTCTCTGCCCAGCCTATATTTGTGCATGGGATTGCTAACGTCAAACCCTATTCCTAAATCTAAGCATGTATTTAAATGCAGTAACCTAGTCTGTAATAGAGTACTTGAATAGCTCTTGGGGAGTCCAGGTGGCTTTTAGAGAGCCTTTTCACTTTGTGCTTTGTTCTTTCCACCTTGACTGTGGGGCAAATAACACTGGTGTTCCCTTCATGGGTTTTCTAGAAACCTCAGGGCAGAGGGCAAGGGAAGTGCTGTTGCTTTTACACTCAAAGTCCTTTTCTTTTCCCCTGAATAAAAGGGAAAAAAGAGCTCCTACCGAGTGATTGTATAATGGACTAGAAGCAGAAACTAGTGAGAGAACTTAATCTGGCAATATACAGGAGGCAGAGTCTGCTGCTAATTATCTCTTCACATATTTTACTGAAAACACTATGCAGGAGATACCCTCTGAAGTCTGTTCCCATGGATAATAAAGATAAGATACCTGTAGAGAAGGTAGTGAAAGAAGAGGACACCCTTAAATAAATGAATTACTGGCACAGGTTAGGAAGCAGCTGTGAGTTAAACAGCAAAGAGCAAAAAAGAATTGTCAATTTTCAGAGTGGCGGTAGGTGAAGAGGAAGGTATCTAGAAGATCTAGCTTGAACCAGGCTGTTAAAAATATAAACCAGAATTAGAGGGGAGGAAAAGATGGAAAAAATGATAGTCGCCCACAGTTATTTAGTGCAAGCTAGCTCAGGCTCTGAAAAGCTGAGAACAGCTCTGTCCAGGCAGGTGAACAGGCAAGGCAATGGCAGATGAAATTAAATGTTGACAAATGCAAGTTAATGTGCATTGGAAGGCATAATATGACCTACTCATACACATTGCTGCATTTTAAATTAACTGTAACCACTCAGGGAAAAGACCTAGAGGTTATTGTGAACAGCTCAATGAAAACATCTGTTAAACGAACAGAAGCAGTCAGTAAAGCAAACAAAACATTGGGCTGTACAAGGGAGATTTTATATTATCATTTGTATTATGGTAATGCGTCAGGACACTGACAACTGCCTGACAGCTTTCTGTCGTGCCAGGCTACGTGTGAGCAGAGAGCGAAAAGGCATCCAAGAGCCTCGGAGAGCAATTCTCTCCAAGTGTGACCAAATACCAATTGATTCAGGATATTCCTTCCCCCAGCCAGCCTTGCACAGAGGCTTGCCATTGAGCGAGAAGAGTCCAGGACTGCAGCTGTTTGTGGGGTGTGGGTTTCCTGGGTAATGCGATGTACAAATCTTCCTGGCACTGCGTGCAGCGCTCCAAGATGGACATACAGCCAAGAGCTCGGAGAGCTTTGTCAGAGGATATGTGCTTATTAGCTCGAAGTCCTGAGCTCAAGATCCTGGGTTAGGCTTGGAGTTAACCTGCTTGTGGTTAGGGCTTTCCTCTGTGGCTAGGGGAGGTGCTTGACCCCTTGGTGCTTCTTCCGTTTCTACCCCAACTCATTCAGACACCCTTTCCTGTCACAGAGTGTGAGCAAGGCTCAGCTTCTTTGGATCTCCCGGTTCTTTCAGCACAAACGAAGTCTTGGGTTTTTTTGTATCCAGCAGATCCATTTCACAGAGGGGATTAATACATATCTTCACTCCTTTCTCTACCCAAAGTATTGTTGACAGTTTCACATAACCACGGTGCCACGGAGGCTGTGGAAACGTTTATTGCTTTCCCAGCCCCTGGTCAGTGTGATGAATGATTTAGCAGGTCAGTATTGCTACCCTGTTAGAAATGACTGTAGCACAGGCTCAGGTGGCATGTTCATGATATGCTCCAAACAGCTGTTGGTATGCAAACGGTACCGTGAGTTTAGTGCTTATCCTTAATAGCAAGCAAATGCAGAGTTACACCTGTTGTGCTCTGCCTATGGCTTTATTATAAAACATAGCTCTTGATTTGATGACTTGGTTTAAATTTGCCCCAAGCTGTGTCCTAAGCTTAGTTTGCTATTTTAAAATCAGCATATATTTTTATATATGTTATAAATATTTAACCCACTGACCAACACTAACATCAGCCCTCTAGCCTTTGCAATGTAGAGTAGTTGCAGTGTAAACTAAACTGTACAGAGTGTGGAAGGATGTCTACATCAGTATTCCTCTGTTCAAAATAGTCTCTTAAACTTGATACTGAAGGGATGAATAAAATCAAACTTACTGATTACCATTTAGGCTGAATTTACTTTCTGCATTTGTAGGAAGGAGCTCTATTAATCAGCTTCATTTCCTGGCTCACATGAGGAGTGCTCCTGTGTACCTCTCAGAAGCTCAGCAATAAATACATATAAATATATATATGCGTGGGCATAAATATATAGATGTTAAAATATCGTTAAAATTTTTTTGTCGTCTGCTCCATTACTGCTGTGATAGGTGGAGAGATAAAAAACCTCAAGGTTAAATTTTTCAAATTTCATTTTCTCATTTCTTGCTAATTTCCAAATACCTGGACCCATAGAGAAACTAGGCTATTAAGATGTGGAATTAAATTAAAATTTCAGGCTTGCATGGAAACAACAACCAATGGAAATTTACTGAAAGGTTAAAGGAGAGGACAAGAGGCAAACTGGGAAAAATCCTTTTAAAGTCTAAGTATAGTATATGTTGCCTCCTGCACTTTAGTGCACATAAATTAAGACAATAATTCTAAGAACTGAAGGCTCCAGTTTAACACTTGTGGTTTATGGTGGCCCTTGAGTCTCTCTGTGGAACTGCAACTTCATTATGTACAGCTGAGGAGACATTATTCCTTACATTATCTACTGTGCTAACACAGTTACCACTGATGCACTAGTGCTATTTGGATTCTCAAATGTAATGGGCAGCTATGTACTGCAACCATTTATGTGGCTTTTCTGCCAATTTGCGACTGAAATGACTTTCTTTGTTGAGAAATGTGTATTCACTACATCTAATTCCTGTGCTTCTCAGCATTCCTGTTTGGATGGATGCTGTGGGCTGGTCCAGTTACGGGTTGCGTGCCTATGAGCTGTCTCCTAGGGGGGGAAAAAAAAGAAAAGACAATGACTTTTTGCATAGCTGGCACACTGATGTTCAAGATAATTTATTTTTTTTTCTTAGTATGTGGGTTTTTTTTGTTAATTCTCTGAAGAATCTTTCCCCTTTTCCCTCCCCCTTCTTCTTGTGTACAACATGAAAGTCTGGGTAGGAAGGAGACTGTATTTATTTCTGTTCTGAGGAGGCTTAAATGTACAAGTTAAACAAATAGGTTCTTGTACTTTCATTTAGGGGAAATTTTAGGTCAGAAAGAGGCCCGTGAGCTCATGTTAATTGAAAACAGTATCTCACATCCTTTGTAGCAAAAAATACCTACAGTTGGTCCTGGAATGCTGTAAGAGCTCAGCAGAGCGTATCCTTGATAGTTTTCGGAGAGATTTCGTTGCGTGGTACTGGCCCCTCTTCTTTGTTTTCAGCAGCTCGTTTATGTTAAGAAGACAGTGAATTGTGTTAAGCCGAAGTCAGGGCTTAGCGAATGTCATAGTGGCTGGAATGGGGTACAAAATTGCAGATGGCAAGGTGGAGCTGTTTTGGTTGGAGGCTTAGACAGGGGTACTCTTCGCTGGATTAAAAACTGGCTGGATGGCCAAGCTCAGGGAGTTGTGGGGAATGGCGGTAAATCCAGTTGGTGGCAAGTCTCAAGCGGTGTTCCTCAGGGCTCAGTCTTGGGGCCAGCCTTGTTTAATATCTTTATTGATGATCTGGACAAGGGGATTGAGTGCACCCTGAGTAAGTTTGGAGATGACACCAAATTAAGTGGGAGTGTTGATCTGCTTGAGGATAGGAAGGCTCTGCAGACAGATCTGGACAGGCTGGATAGATGGGCTGAAGCCAACTGCATGAGGTTTAACAAGGCCAAGTGCCGGGTCCTGCACTTGTCACCGATCACAACAACCCCAGGCAATGCNAAAAAATTTTTCACTGAAAGAGTTATCAAACATTGGAACAGGCTGCCCAGGGAGCTGGTTGAGTCACCATTCCTAGATGTGTTTAAAAGTCGTGTAGATGTGGTGCTTAGAGACATGGTTTAGTGGCAGACCTGGTAGAGTAGGGTCAATGGTTGGACTAGATGATCTTAAAGGTCTTTTCCAACCTAAACAATTCTATGATTCTATGACTCTTGGGACGTCAGCTCCCATCAAGGGGGAGGCCTGGGAGCTTGGAAACCCTGGGTGGGTAGCCTGGGGAAAACTGAGGCAGGCATAACTGAGCTTGAGTCCTGGTTATCCTGCTCTGGGGTAACCTGTGCCCAAGGACAGCAGGCGTTGGCCATCCCAGAGACATTGTCCACCTTACAGGAGCCTCCTGGTTCCCACATGGCTGCTCTGAGTGCAGATGGCTCCAGCTCTAACATTCCTCCTAAGATGCCCAAGGGGCTTGAAATTTCTCCAAGACCAGGGGCCTCAGAAGAAGAAGGGGGGGAAAAAAAAAGCCATGTAAAAACCTATTTGACCAGAGGCAGCTGCGGAGTGGCTGGTGGGGTTTTCCCCCCCCCCCCCCCCTTTTTTTTTTTTCACTGCATCTTAAAATGTTTGTTTGCTTTTCTGGCCCCAGCTGTTGGAGTCAGGGGATCACACAAGAACATCAGGTCTCCTCTCTTAAACAAACAAATGCAGCAGACTTTACTAGAGAAAAACATGAAAGTGCAAATCCCAGGGGCTTAAAACCCTGTGGACGACAAAAGCTGCAACATTTATTAATTTGTTGAATAACCTGTTGGGGCCTGACTTGATTTTCAAATAAATGGAATTAGAATATCAATAGCAGAATGCCAGGTTCCTAAAATATTCAAAAGTGGCTTCCTTTTATGTAGTGCCTTTCATAAAAGCTGCATCATAAGGTGATTTGCAGTGCTAAATAATAAATAACAACACACATACGCATGCGTAGAAATTAACAGCTGTAGCCAAGGGAGGAAAAGATACATTTTTTTAAGATGAGATGTAGAAAGAAATGGGGAGTCAATGAGGCAGAGAGATACAAGAGAGGTTGGATCTGGGTCAGCTGTTTAATTTTGACCTTGGTTATTATTAGGCATTGGAGATAAAATATAGCTAGTGCCTCTGGAGTGTTCTCCGTGTACTTTGAATTGCCAGAACCAGGAAGCATGGAGGGAAATAAGAATCCAGCTGGATTCTGATTAGGGAAGGGTAGATATTGAAAGGTTTTACCATTGTAGAAGGTAATTTGCATCAAGGCAGACTCTTGCTGACTCTTCAGCCTGAGTACATGCATATACAGATACTTAGTAACTTCAAGAGATTTATGCTAATACTTAAGCCATAAAACTTTCCAAAAGCTGTTAAAGACCAAACTAATGATTAACGCAGCTTCAAATCACATACACAGATGTTGACCTTGAGGGAGAGGACCAGGAAATCAGTATCCCATCCAGAGCTTGACTCTTGAGCACTTCCCATGTAGCAACAGCCACTTTCCTTGTTTCTTTTCTGCACTTGTTGCTTTTAGTGCTGAATGCCATTTCCTTAGCAATATATGTGTGCTTGTATGGAATTAACTCCCTCTACTGAATTAATGCTTATTGGGAGATCACCAATGCAAAACGGGGAGATCAGGCCAGCCCTTTGAAACCCCTTTCAGCCTGAGCGCTGACCTTTTGGGCTTATGTGGGGCTAAAGAGTGATCCATCCCATGCCAGCCCAGGAGCAGGAAATAGCTTGAGTTTTCCTGGTGCTTAACTTGATATGTACAGTCAGCTGTAGTGGCTTTATAGCGCTGCAAGAGCAGCATTTTCATGGGAAGTTAAGATAAATTATGAATTGAAGCAGTAGTCTTGTACATGGTGAGCTCCAGAACCTTTACCAGGCAGCAGTTTTATCCTTTATTTCCCCACCTGTGAATGGGGAATGTTAGCCATTCCCTGCTCTCAGAGGGGTATTGAGACAGTATATTAAAAGACAGTGAGGCCTGTACCCATATAGGTGAGTAGTTAAAGAAGTACAGCTTTCCTCGCTGTTAATTTTGGCCGCAGCTTCGGCTCGTCAGCCGAAGTTTGGGACATAAGGCAATCTGTGCAACTGCCAGGAGCTTCGACAGAGCTCAGCCTCCAAACATGTGGTGGTGGACAGAAGTGCATACCCTGCACGTAGTGGATAGGATTCATCTTCTTAACTGAAGATGAAAGTTAAGAATCTTATGAGTCATAGGCCTAGGTGTTTGTCTAAAGGTGAGGCATGTACTGTGAGCTGACCGAATCTAAACTGTAATCGGTGGAGAGTGCAGCAATCGGAGAGTGATTAATCCCATTTAAGAGAGCATCTAATACAGGAAGCTGAAGTTAAGCAGTTGAAGCTAGAAAATAAAAGTGCACCCTGTATATGAGTGAATAGTTGCCGATGTGTATGTTTCTCTTTCATAGGGATCCTCATTGTTTCACTGCAGAAACCTCAGATACTCTTTATTTTGCCTTTGAATTTTAGATTTCTTGGAATTCAGAATCTTAAGTGGGGATATAAGTGAAACAATTCCTGAAAAGGTGCTGTAGGTTACAAAGGTATTCCAGAAACGGTCACTTTAAAGCAGAAATAATGTTGTGTTTGCTGTAAAAATACAGATTTTCAATTTTGTTTTAAAAGAAAACCTGACAGAACCTTATGAACCTGACAGAATTCATACCTACCTCTGCCTGGTTACATCCTCGCAAAGTTCAGTTCTGCTGTCATCTTTTGGAGGAAAACTGGTGGACTTGCACCTTTCAGATGTCTTAGATTTGGCTTGGTTCTTTAGGCAGGAACACTCTAGGCCATAAATACCTCTGTTTCTTCTTTCCCTGATGGGTTCAGATTAGAACAGGTTTCTTTTCTGGGACTGGGAGGACTGGGCAGCTCGCACAAGTGTAATCACAGCCACTAACTGCCTTTTCGTTGCTCATCATGTGTTACCCTTATGGCTTGGGTGCTGTGAAAAATCTGGGATCTGCTTCACAAAAAAGAATCAACATTTGCGAGCACACAGAATACCTGTGAATTAACCTTTGTAAGCACAGAGAATATGTAGAAATGGAACAAAATACCAAACCAAAATATTGGCTGTAAATCTTCATCATGCATTATCCTGTTTTCTGAAGTTTATCCTGTTATCTACTTAGTGGGAGTATTATTCCATTTAAATGTGCTTCTTAGCAATTGCTTGCAGCATTTAAGTCTTTAGATGCTTTCTGTGCTTGAAGAATTGCTCTTTCTGTTGTAACACTGTGCTAATTCTCCACAGAAATTGTCCCTGTGGTTTACGGATGGGCCCATTAATTATGCCCCTTAGTAGTAAAGCATCAGGATGGGAAGCAATACTGCAGTCCCAGGTTTTATCGGTCACGGAGGTGCTGGCATCAGGGAGTGCTTACAGACCAGAGCCTGCTCGGTGGATCTGCTCCTCTCCTTGGGGGTGAAGGTGGGAGTGCTTAACCCTCACAGTGTCATTCCCTGTTCTAGAGGAGAAATACAAACCTTTTCTCATCCGTCCACAATTGATGAGTAAGAAAGCTGCAGGGATTCCTCTCTCCCAACTAGTTGCTGCCTGTCATGGCCAGGGGGAGGCAAAATGCCCCAGGCCTCAAGCCTTGGTCATAGGAGGCAGCTCAAAAACCCACTGGAGAAAAGTTACAGTGATGTTATCATCCTGTGACAACTCAAACTCATGTTGACTCTCTCCCTTTAATGCTCAGACCCACAAGACTCCCCAAACCCAGGGTGAGCATACAGTGAGTGTCTCACAGGGGTATATTTCATACGTGGGGTACCACGGACCTGCTGGTATCCTTGTGGAGTCAGGCTCATCTTAGCATAATTCCCACTACTGTGCTGGTCCAAGTGCTGGTCCGACTGCCGGTCAGCTCCATCCAGTGAGTGCATAGTGTTTCTGTCTTCTTGGGTGACAATGATGTAGGTTTACTCCTGCAAATTAGGGCATGGGATTCCTACAAAGGAATCAGTAGGTGCCACTTCATGCTGAATCCTAGCTTGTATGCCTGGGTTGCAGTCCTGGATTCACATTTAGCACATAGCATCTTCTAGATAGAACCTCTGGGATTTTTTTGCTGATTTCAGGCTGGCAGTGGCCAAAACCTGTACACCATCTCTTGCTGGGGAAATCACATGCAATTCTGGCTCCCTGTCTGATGCCCTTCCACGGGCAAAGTAGTTCTCAGATGAGCAGTCAACAGAATTGCCAAGTGAGTAAAGGCTTCTTGTAGGTAGGGCGGTTGTAGGATCAGGTCTCTGAGGCCCAATTTTGTTGAAAACAAATGTTTTATTTTTGTTTTAGATCTCCTTAAAAATGCAAGCACCCATAAGACAGCATTCATGAGCAAGCTAACAAAAACAAGCTGCCCGAAGCACAGTTCGGTGTGTGGGGTGGTGGGAAAGGGCTCCAGC
The DNA here is from genome assembly GCA_013397275.1 of Burhinus bistriatus. NCBI lineage: Eukaryota > Metazoa > Chordata > Aves > Charadriiformes > Burhinidae > Burhinus > Burhinus bistriatus. The sequence continues at coordinate 525,482 of VYXH01012749.1, forward strand.
AGGAAAGCAGTTTCATTATCAAATACCTGAAAGCCTTTTATAGTTGTTTTAAGCACCCTCTGTTCTTGCCTTTTGGTGAAACAATTACCATGAAGCAGTCTGTCACTGGGGTGGCTTGGAATTGTTCTGCCTAGTTGAGTGATCTGATTTGATGTAAAGCTTAGAGTTCTCGATCTTTATTTCCCTGCTCTGTCTCCTTCCTCATCACCAGGAGCTTTGGATTTCCCCCCCTGCCCTGCAGATCTTGTAATTCCCCACAAGGGGATTATACTTTCAGTGTGTCCACAACTATGTGTTTGCTCAGAGCAAGTGCCTCCTGCTATCACCCAATTGTGGAGTTTCACTCAAGTGGAACAAGTAATAAGAGAAATATGCAGCTCTCGCTACCTTCATTTGGCTTCTTAGGTGGCAGGGAGCAAACTGCATGCCTTTCTTTTGCAAAATGGTTAACTAGGATGTGGGGCTTTGGGAGAGGAGCTAGATGAGGATTTCATATGGCATCAAATGCGGATAAGTAATCCTCTTTGGCCCTTTGAACTTGGCGTTATTGCAGCAGCTACTGGGGAGGGTGAGTTGTGGGAGGGAGAGGAGCTGATAAGCAGCTCTGACAGGACAGCCCTCACTGTGCCTGCCTGGTGTGTGCCGAAGGCTGGGGACAAAGATCCGAGCCTGGCACTGTGAAAAGGAATGGTTTTAGTGCCAGGTTGAAAAAGGTGGCACATCATGTTTGATGACCGTAGCCATGAGGGCTGGGGCTGTTATCTGCCCTGCAGCGGGGCACGTAACAGTATAAGGCTTTGCTCACACAGCAGAGTGGCTTCTGGTCAGAGGGAAGGAAAGGGCAGTGGAGTGGTTTGGGGTCTGTGCTGGCTGATTTTGTCCTTCTCTCTTGGAGAATCACTTACTATATTCCGCTTCACTTTGTGAGCGTAAAGATGAGATTGTTAGCATTTCTGCTACTCACGGGACTGCAAGGATGAGCTCTCTGAAGAGCTCAGAGGCTAGCTTGAGCAGGCTTAGAAAAAGATGTGGATGCGCTCAAAGTCTTTCTTCCCCTTTTTTGTGCATGAGGAGCACCTCTGTCTGAATCTCCTACTTCCCCCGTCCCTCAGCCCTGGGTTGTCCTTACCTGGTTGATTTTCTGCTCCATGCAGGTGGATGGCAACTTTTCACCAGTGAAGTAGAGCAGGAACTGCCCTGCCCAGCAGCTGGAGGGGGGGGTAGTTCTAGCGCAATGCTCAGTGAGACAATACACATCATGTGAGACATAAAGAACAGTAATTTGGCTGGTGTGCTCACTCATTTCTGAAGGAAAAAGACCCCTTGGGGGGACAGAAGGACAGCACTTTTCTCATCCTCTGCTGCCTGGGATGAGAAGAGGAGGAGGGAAAGATCCTCCTGGGGAAGGTGTAAAGCTGCGGCTCCGATTTGCGGCCCCTGCAAGTGGTGGAGGGCACTTGGTAGCAAACAGGTGCCCAGTCCAGCCTCTACCTGAGAAAGTGACCCCTACCAAGAGGACAGGAACAGCCTCAGCAATGATATCTCTTTCAAAGGAAAACATAAATAACAAAATTGAGTGCAGTGGTGGTGTTCCTTTGAATTGCTGTTTGATGCCCTTGGGCTCTAACAGGCTGGCTGAGGTTGGGAGGGGAGAGAGGGCAGTTTGTGCAAGCTGTGTTCCAGTGATAGTATTTTGATTTCTTCCTCTTCTGTGCCTGGTTTACACTTTAACATAGCTTAATTTTAAAGTCGTGTCTCTCTTTTTTTTTTTTAATACAAGGTGAATGTCAAGCAGTAATGTAATGAAAAGTTGACAGGCACAGATCTTTTTTAATAACTCTTATGTTGTGTAGCTTAAATTGGTTTAACTATAGCTGCACTGAATAATAAGCAGAAGTGAATTCGTGTCGTGAACCATGAATATTTTTTAAGTCTCCTTTGGCAAGGGTTCAGTAGCTCTGCCTCTCATTCCAAAAGAGTGGGACCATGGGTTGTCATACACTTTTGGTTACCATGTGAGAGCTGGGAGGAGTGCTAGGGGTGGGACACAACATCCTCAAGTTGAAGCAAGATGAGAAAGCAAGTCCATTCCCCTTCAGGCAGCACACGTTTCTTCTGTACTGCACAGTGGGGAGCTGCACTGCCTTGTATCAACGGGCAGTGTTGGTTTTGAGTGTTTTTTTGAGAGATGCTGAAGACCAAGATCTTCTCCAGCCCTCCTCCCCAACACCCATGGTGTGAAGCTGTAGTATAACCCTGTATGGGAGAGACCCTGAGACAGCAGAGGGAGCTGAGAGGCAGGATTAAACCGCACAGCTGCGCTCACCCAGATGTTAACTACCAGGTGGAAATAAAAAGTAGAGGTTGCTCAGAGGTGCATTAGTGACATGTGTGAGCAAGGCTAGCAGGGGCTGAGGACCCCTTGGAGGTTTTGTGGGGGAACGCTGTTGCAGATCCCCAGTGCAGGAAGAGCGCGTGTGGAGAGGAGGAGGGACTGCTGTGAGAAGGCCACGTCTCATTTGTCTGGCTATAGTGCAGGTGAAAAGAGGCTTCCAGAGCACCAGGGGGCTGGAGGCTGAGCGACAAAAGCTGTCAGTCCTTGCGTGAAAGCTGGGGAATGGTTTCTGCATAGTCAGTGGAATACTCACAAATCCCCTGTTATCTTAAATGTTTCAGGCTTTAGTGAAAAGCCAGTCTTACAAGACGAAAGCTCTTCCTGTATTCTGTCTCTAGGTGTTTCCTCTTTTCTTTTTCCATCTTCTCACTGGTAATACCATTCATCTTTCTTTCACTCTTGCTTTTTCAGGGATGGCTCTGTTGTTTTTCTCAATTCTAGCCCTTGCTTACAAATGTTTTGTATATGTTTACTTCATTCTATCTCTCCATCATCATGACAGCAGCAACACTTCTGATCCTCTGCTACAAACAAAATAGGTATGAAACATCTTCTGTCTGGGAGCCAGGAGAGGAAGGTGTGGTGTTGTGTGGGACTGGTTACTGCACTGAAACACTCAAACTCTGCTCTGTGGGTGCAGTTGCCACGAGGCAGAGATTCCTGCAGTATACTCCCCGTTAGCAATTTCCCAGTTTTTCAGGCTGGCATGCAGAAAGGTTCCAGTGAACCCCAAAGAAGAGCAGCCCCTGTGATAAAAAGTGTGATAAGGTTGTCCTATCATGCGCTTAGAATGCATCAGTTCAGGGACAGTTAGGCACAGATCTTTATTTCATCTCTTCTGTGCAGATGTTTTCTTGCACAACCTTTAATAGCATGGCCACTCGTTACTCTGCCTGCTACCTTGCTCAGTGCTTGCAGTGAGAGCTGGTTAGAAATGTTCATCGCACCAACTGCCGTTGTACAATACAGCTTGAATTAAAGTGAGATTTTACTTTGTTTTCTTGTGAAATTGCATTGATGTCCAGAACGCCTTTAATACTGGAAGTGAATGCTTTTTAATGTTAACAGTTTGCATTTGCTCCATGGCTATAGGGTTGTTTTTTTGTTTTTTTTT
>VYXH01012749.1:540819-600607 GCA_013397275.1 Burhinus bistriatus
GACCGCGTCCCACCGCCCCCCCCCCCCCCCCCCCCCGTGTGCTTGCTTAAACTCTTCTGGCTGGACCGACTTCTTGCCAAGATGGGGGAGACACCCTTCAGATACTGCTTGGAGGAGGCCACCCACTTTGGACGTGTGACCCCAATGCTGCCAGAGTCAGGAGGAATGCCTGCGATGTGTTAGGTTTTATAGATTTGTGTTATCTGGCACGGGGGCTGAGCAGCTCTGTGGGGCCTGGCCAGCCAGCCAGATCTGTAACAAATCAGGGGGCCATCAACTGCTTTGTTGTGTTTCTTGCTGAGGGATTGAGCAAGCTTCCTGCCTTTGCTCCTCTCCCGCTCCCGAGCCGAAGCCTTGCAGCAAGGCTGCAGTAACAAGCACAAAGACTGCGGGATGCTTCTTGCTGGGGAGAAGGTTCGACCAGAGGAGGATGAAGGCTGTACCTCCCTCTTACTGCCTGCCCTCGTTCTGGCTTCATTCCAGGCAGGCACATAGCTCTGCTTCAGCTGCCTTTGCCCATGAGCAAAATTCACCTTGTGGCAGGGCACCCGGGGTCAGAAACTCGTGCTCATGCACTTTTGGCAGGATAAAACAGTTCCTTGCAGGCAAGCCTGTACACATGCACAGTATCTTTTCCAACAATATTTGTGATGTTTTCAAAGACGTAAAATAATTTGGGTCTAATTAGATCATTGAAACTGCTGCTGATGGGTGATTTGCAAATTCATTGTGTGGACTGCTGGCAGCTGCCTTAGGGATGAGTGGAGCTGCTCCCATGGTCCAGCAACCCATGGTCAAGGGGTCATCTGAAGCCCCCTAAGCTCTAGCAGGGATGTTTTAAATAATTTCTTCGACAGAATTGTTCATGTTTCATGCTCCTGAAGTTTGGTGCTCTGGAGGTCCCTTTAGTCATCTCTGATGTGCTGGGCAGGGTTTGGGTATGTGTTTAAACTCAGAGACAGGGGCCAGTTGTTGAAAGGGGAGCAAGGACATGGACATAAGGGTATCTTCAATGTCTTACTCACAGCAGGCTGCAAAGGCCCCCATGTTAATGCAGGACAAAAGTGAAACAAATTGAAATCTTGATGGTTTCCTCTTCCATTAGAAGAATGATCAAAGGGAAGCTGGTATCCCACTCTTTTCTATTGGCTTAGACCTTATGGAAACCTGCTTAAAGTGGGGTATTTTAGCAATATGTGGTCAATTCTGCTTGTGCGTTGTATACAGACAAAAATACAACCCTGTTACATAGCCAACATCAAGGGAAAAGAAGGTCCTAGACCTGGGGAACATTGATCTTTGCGGCTTACAGGCTGTCTGAACAAGATGACAGGCAGTCTCCCTTTCTTTAGGGCTTGCTTGAGGAGCTTTTCTGCATTTTTACAGCTGTAACATGAAGAGGTTAAGAAGCATCTGGAGCTATTGTACCCTTTACTCCTCGAAAATGCAAATACCAGGCTCAGTATTCACGGGCCTGCTCCAAAGGGTCCTGAAGATCAAAGAAATAGCTGTGTGGATGTGGCACGCCTGTGATGCTTCCATGCTGATGAGAAAGTCAGCCTGTGGGGAGAGCTGTGGGAGCTGCTGAAGCTGCGTTGCAAAGCTGGGAACTGCCACAAAACCTGCTGTCGATTTCCAGAGCTCACCATGTAGTCCAGGCTTTCCTACGCTGCTCCCTTTGTGCTTATAGGGCTTTGTGAGCCTCTCTCCTCGTTCCGTGCTGCACAGTAGAGAGCCGGAGAGACCATTGGGTGATTGCCCACTGCCAGCCCAGCATTCCCAGGGGTGAGGACTGCACATTTTTCCCAGCTACACTTTGTAGAGAAAACAGCTTATGGAAATGTATTGCAAAGCTGATTCTCTGACCCAGCAATGCTTTTCCTTAAGGTGCTTGGGGAGAAAGACATTCATGTTAAATGTAATGAGTTAATACAAATGACACAGATTAGACGTTTTGCCTCAGGATCAGTCAGAGAGTCAGTTGCTTTTGTCACAGAGCGGTGCAGCGTTATGTCTTCACCTTACGGAAGTTTTACCCAAGGGAAAGCATCACCCGTGTGCAGGAATTAATTTCTGTTGAGGGTTTGATGGGGGGTTGTTGTAGCATAAGGCAACGTTTTACTGTGCGATTGCTGCCACCAAAGCCCCCGAACATTTTCACGTTTCTGTGAAAAATTCAGAACCTTTGGAATAAAAATTTCTCCCAGGTGAAAACATTTAATCAAAAAACCATGATTTTACCACACATCTTACACCACCACATCACGATAGAGAAGGAATGAGATTTTCCATACCTAATGCTCCTGCTACTTGTTGCTTTTCAGAGTTGAAACAAGGTTTACCTAAAGCTATAGAGGCATATGCTCTGCATACACCGCAATCACTTTGCACACAGGAATGTATGTTTGCAAATTGAAGACTAATCATTCCAGGTTTACCAGCCTCTCTCTTAGGAATATGTAATGTAATAAAACAGACAAAAGTTACTTTGAATAGAGTAACTTTATCAGAACTGCTCCTAGGGTGCTCATCACAGGCTCATCATGGGACGACGTGACAGTAATGCCACGCAGAAATGCTCTGTCGTCCTTCCCAGCAGAAATGAGGAGCTGTGATACTGGGGCCTGTCACATCTTGACAGGACTCATATAACATCTGGTGACAGTGTGGTAATTAACTTGCATCACTGGCGAGCACTAACGGTTTTGCTTGCACTTGGTATGTAATAACGGGGATTAATTTGGGATATCAGTTATTTATTTATTTATTGTGAATCAGAGCACCCTACTGCAAGTGCCGCGCCACTGTCGGGGGGGGGGGGAAATTGAGCTTTGTAGACCTGCCCTTTAATATTGGCTGCTTCACTGGTTCCCATGCAGATAGGAACTAGGCTACCTGGAGCAACAGCATCTGAAACAGAGAGCTGCCCTTGAAAGAGGGAGATCCCTGCAGGGAGGGCAGCAGGGTTGTTGGGTCTCTTTGACTCTGCCATGTGGTTACTGATGAAATGGCCAAGGGAGGAGATGCAGTGTGTTTTGTTCTGCAGGATGTATGTTGAAAGCAAGAGACACCGAGAAAAGATGGATCAGAAGTGGAGGATGCACTCGGAGGGAATTTAAAAGCTGCGTTAAGGGAAGTGATTTGTGCAAAGGCCTAGGCAGCAATGTAGGTGACCAGTGGGAGGCACTGGATGACCATGTGCTTTGCTGGTGTCCTATGCCAGCCCCTGCGTATTCCCTGGCAACACGGTGCTGCGGACTTGGCGCTGCCCTGGCTCTGCCTACTGCTGCTGCGGGATGGCCTAGGCTGGATGCAGCTGCACACTCTTGGGGCTTCCTGATAGAGCCTTCCTTCAGTATTCCCTGCCCACCACTCCTCTGTGCAATGTCGGCCCTCGTTGAAGCTCACAGTCCAGCCTCTTCTCTTGCTATATCCCAAAGCCTGAAACAAACCTTCCTTATCAATTTGCTTTTTCTTCTTCATGTGTTTCCATAGTTCAAAATTCCTAAATCCTTCTGCATATAAAAATCTCTCTACTGCAATGTTGCATCAGTAGAGGTACATGCCTGCATCACGTATTGTGGGGAAGAGGCATATGTGAAGCAGAAGTAGGTTTGGGCCATAGTTGTTGCTTTTTGAGGTGACTTTCAGGGAGACTTAAATAAAGGTCATGAAACATCCTGGTTGAGATTCTGACCTCAAATGGCAGTAAGAAGGAGTCTGCTAATGGCTCTGTGTTTCTTAACGCATGTAGAAGGTTAAACCTCTGATGCCCATCAGACTGCTCTCTCTTCCTCTCGGTTCACGTTAGGGTTCCTCTGTTGGAGTTACTCCTGTGCAGAATAGCTCAGCCCACTGGCCCTAGACAGCAGGAGGAGCAGCCATCCTTGTGATTTCCCCAAGCCTTTGTGTTTTGGAGCATGATTTTCTGCTCTTTGCTACTTCTCTTGTTAGTTGCTGCTCTAGCCTGTCTTGGAGGAGGAGAGAGCCCGGTGCGGGGAAATGTCCTGCTTCATCTCTTCCCTGCCGAGTCGAGGCTTTGCCAGTAAGGTGGATGTAGATCGTCTCCTCCCCTCCTAGTCAGCCACAGCATGCAGAAAGCTTCTCGTTGAGCAGTTCAGCAGCAGCTTGTATGCATGGCCTCATTCCCAGTCCATAATGGATTCTGCGTAATACATATTCTCCTTCTTTCTAATTAAGTGGTAACACCTTGGTGGCAGAGTGAGCCTGTAAAATAATAAAGGGTTTTGCACTTGGAGGCACGGGAAGGCAGGCCCTGGGGAGTGATCCTCCCCAAGATACAGAAATTATTGCAATTACAGAGCAATTGTACAGAAAGGAGAATGGAACAGCAGACTTTTCAGACACACTTTTCCAGCATTAATATTTTTAATTAAGGTTATTGGCAGTGAGTTATGACTTTGGCATAACAGGCGGCACAACCTCTGCTGGCAAAGCGTGTCTTTTCCTATGGTGGGTGAGAAAGTGCAAACATGTTTCTGCAAATCTTACTTTGGTCCTGTGCAAAACCTTCTTACCTACTGGTGCGGGGGCACTGCAGGAGCACTGCAGTTCTCTTGCAATTCAGGGACAATTTTAGTAATGTTAGGTAATTCTGAGAGATTGTCTTGGCTCCTGATCGCTGCCTTGACTTCTGCTTTTACAAACGGGAAAGCTAGGAGCCAGGAGGGATGGTGGGGGTGTCAGAGGATCAGAGGCATTTAATTTTTTGAAAACATCATTCAATGTTGATTTAAAATCAATGTGTGTTAGGGTCTTCCGGAGACTCCTCCCCTCCACCCCACCTTGGACATCTAGTAACACTTTTATGAGTTTAAGGATCTTTAAGTATCAGGCAGTAAATGGTTTGCCCAAGGTCACGTGGAAAGACAAGGAGCCAAAGCCAGGTAAACATACCCATTTCTCTTCCTAAACCCTCAGGGCAAAAAGTTATGCAGCTTTTGGCATANTGTTAGATCAAGGAGCCAAAGCCAGGTAAACATACCCATTTCTCTTCCTAAACCCTCAGGGCAAAAAGTTATGCAGCTTTTGGCATAGCTGGGAGAACATGAACCTACTTGCCTGGGCCATTTTTATTTTGTGGGCTGCAAGGCCAATAAGCTGAACCTGTCACAGTCTCTGTGACCCCGAGCAAGACATTTAACCTCTTTGCGTCTCTGTGTCTTTATCATTGAAGTTGAGGAACAAGATGCGACCTCAAGAGGGATCGTATGGATGTAGAAATCAAAGAAGAAGTGAGAAGTCATGGAGATGGAGAGAAGAACAGAGATCACAAGTTTCCCTGAAGTCTGTGATAGTCCTTGCTGTTTACTCTAGGATGTGAGGAAAACGGGAGGTTTCCTCAAGGTCTCCTGAGGTGACATCTGAACAATGACTGTGCTTGTGTCTTAGAGCTGTTTTGGAGCATTTCAGGGAATTTTCAGTAGACGCTTTAGGTGCTGTCAGCACAAATGTGTGCAGTGTTACTAGAATGATTGCGGGTTTCAAACCTCACCACACTTACAGCTGCATTTTCTGGAGCTTAAGTAAAGGTCAGCTCCACACAATAATGCTATATTTCAAAGTTAACACTTTTTCTTCCACTTTGGAAAAACTTCACCTCCATCTTTGTCAAAGTTGACAGGAAAAGTTTGGTCCAGACTTTCCAAGTATATACACTTATAGACTAGAAAGACTTGTGGGAAAGGTGAGCTGAGAGAGGCAAGGTCCTGAGCTCTGCCTGGCGTAATGAGAACTGTCCTGAGTCACACGGACAGCAGCGATCGCTGAAACCCAGCATTTTGCAAGTCATCCAGAATTCCGGTGTCCGAGCCGCTGGATGTTGGTATTGTAAAGTACTATTCATTTTAATTACGTAGACGGCAGGCAACTCTGTGCATCTCTACTATATTGCTTTCCCTTTGAACACAGATGCAATCTACCAACAGACAGTAGTTGTTTAGTATGTTAATTCACAAACTTTTTGTGAGGAATACACTCAGAGGATTTTCCTAACAGTATAATTCTCTAAGATTTCTTATTTTACTATGCCTATTAGTGTAGATGCTAATTTAATAATTTAGATTTCCTGTATGACCTGTCCTCAAACTTTTAAAGTCAAATTCAAACCGGGTCTCCATGCATGGTGGGTATTTTTCTCTTTAAGTGTTATAGCACTTTCCCTAGTGTTCTGCAGGAGGGCTCTGTATAGGGGTTGTTTCTGTGTATTGCTCTTTTGGAAGGCCACAGGACATGGGTCATTTATGCCTTTGCTCAGAGCTCAGCAGCCTTGGCCCCAAAAGCCTTGTCTCTAGGCAACCAAAAAGGTCTCCCCACCTTTCGGTGTGGCTGCAGATGTTGCCAGGTCAGTCTTTTGTTGCCTCTGCTCCAGATTCATCCACCCAGCTGCTGGGAAGGTGACGTCTCTCCAGGCTAGGTAATGTTTATCAGAGTCACCCCACTGCCTCTTCCTCGGGTTTTGCTCTGTTCCTCCTGACAAGTTGGGAGTTGCAGGTAGAGGAGGGAGAGAAAAAAAAAAAAAAAGTGGATACAGCTGTGCTGTATGTGCAAATAAACTCCTTGTCCAGTGAGACACAGGCCCAAGAGAGGAAAAGCCAGCCTGCAAGATTGGGGGATAAGGCGGTGTGTGGGGTGAGGGCAGCAAAGCACTGATCTTGTCTCTTTGCCTTCGGCAGGACTCTGGTGCTGCAGAGCTGCGCACTGCCTGGAGCGTGGGGCTGAGCCGCAGAGTGCGTCTCCCCAGAAGTAATTTCCAGGCGAAATTGCTGTAAAGAAAAAATTGACTTTTGACATAGGCTGATAAGCACTGATGTTTGTTTCCGAGAGTTTGTATTTTATGCAATTTAATACTTAACAATGACTGACAACAGTAGCGATGGTGAAAAACATTAAAAATGAGAAAACTGCAGTCATTTCAGTCGGCTGCAAGCTTCTCTCCTGGTGGGTTTTCCACTGCCTGAACCCTATGATTTTCAGGATAAAGCCTGGTCTTTCATATGCCATTGGTTTTGCAAGCTGAGGCTTGCATCCCCAAATATCAAATTTCTAGCTGAATGTAAAACCAGTAGTCTCCATGAGGGATGCATTGAATGTTGTCTAATCTTTAAAGGGGAAACATCTTTTCCCTCTATGATTGTCTTTATGAATGGGGAAAATGAAATGAGCATTAACATAGGTTTCGTCCTGCTAAGAAACACCCCTTACTTGGGGTTCTTGCTGAAAGCCCTGTTCTGAAGGAAAGAAAGACTCAGTTAAGCTTGACGTTTTCTCTCCTCAGTCATTTCTGTTCAGGTCAATACTTCTGTTAGGACAAATATAACAAGGATTTGGACGCAGAGGGCCAGAGGCAGGGTGGAAAGGAGTAAAGAGCCTCATCTTTACTGGTGGTTAATGTGGTACAGTCTAAAATAAATCACTCTGGGAGTCTCAGGACCTCTTCTGGTTGGTGTACCTTTTGCCCGTTGCCTGCTCCTTGTCTTTCACAGAGCAAGACCTGCATCCATCCTGTGAACGTGGCAGTGATGAGGTGAAATAGCACCTATTCCCCAAGCAGAGCTCACTGGGGATGGCACAACAAGAGGGTGAGCAAGATGCAAGAGGACGGGTGAAACATCCTCAGAGTGAGTCAAGAGCATTTCGAATAGGGCTTCCTCCAAAACAGGAACTTGTTGGCATTTGAAATGTCCTGTCCCAGATGCTTGTTGATTCATCAGTGGAGTTGGAGGTATGGGGTGGAGAGTGCAGCCTGTATGTGGTGCCCAGAAGGTTGGTATGAAGGTATGTCAAAATCCTCCGGCATTTCTCCTAAAGAAGTTTCCTTGGATGTAGGAGCTGGCCACATTGCATTGAAGTGTCTGGTTGAATGTGGTAGCTAGTGGTGCAAACGGTTATCTTTACTTTATTTCAGTACACTTCTCAGGTATTGACCCAGTCGTCCAGTTTTTGCAGACTATTGATCCAAGGATCCTGAGTCAAAGTCTTTTCTCGCGCTGTAGCTGAGAAAGTTCAGTCTGGGTTCTGTCTGACGCCTGGATATAATCCTGTAACTACCAGTTGCTTGTGGGGTAGCTAGAAAGTGATGAAGTCCTGTGAAGGGGTGGTGGGTGGGGGCTGTCAGCAGAAGTAGTCTGTTGAGAGCCTGAAGCAACAATACCTCATGCCAACCATAGAGACCCCTTTGTTTATTCGTATCTTTATTCACCATTGTCATTGTTATTTATTAAATAACTTTGCTAAGCCAACAGTGTGAGCTCATGTCTGGACTCGAGTGCATCTATAATTAATTGCTAACTGTTGCTTTATGTTGTTGGGAGCAAAGAAGTGGTGAGTCTCGACAAAAAGCTTCTGTGAATTCAGAGGTTATGTGCCACAATCTGACTCCTCTTTGAGCAGGAGGAAGAGCTGGAGTGAAATGTGTTGACTCTATGCCTTTAAGAGGTGTATGTTTGCACTATACCTTAAGAAATGAATGATCCTATGTCAGTCTGTCAGAAATCTTCCTTAACAGCTCAGAGTCTACTCTAAATCAAATAAAGCCTTTCCTTTTAATAACAACTTACTTCCTCCGCTCTGCTGACCTTAGAATGAGAATCAAAGGGAAAAAGATATCATACATAAAACAAAAAGAAAGAAAAACACAAAGAAGTGAATTGAATTCCACCTAAATGTCACCTTGCAAGTTGGGTTTTATTATTTTGATAGCAAGGCAATTTCGCTGACAAATCTGTTATCGGCTGCATGTTGTACAAAAGCAAAGGCGGGCATGTTATAGGTCATTGAAAAGTCGTTTTTAAATAACACTGGTCTAAGTAGTGCGTTGGAGCACTTGTTAGGGAGTATGTATATAAATGCATTCAGAGTGTACAGACACACTGGGTAACACTGTATAGGGGGCATAAATCAATCCTGGTTAAGCTGTACTGTTCCCTGAAAAGTCTTGGCATTTGGATGCACTACACCAGAGGAAGCGTGAGCTCCTCTGGGCAAGGGACAGAGAGGTAGCAGCCTCCTGTTACCAATAAGAGGATTTTATGCTAAACTGCAGCAGGGTGCCCTTCCCTCCCTCTGAGATGGAGCAGCGTGGTGAGAAATTTCCATCATTAACGTGAGATCAGGGGAGGGAAGGGGAAGGAGAAAAGAAAACCTCAATCCTCCCCCACCCTTTCTAATTTTATTGCCCTCCTGTGCCTTAAGCCCGGTTACTGATTTATACATAAAGGTGCTTTTCTCCCCCCCGGGACTCAGGAGTTGCATGAACACCTGCTGGTAATGGTAATACGGGTGCTTGTAGGTCTCTGCTTCTTGAATCAAGGGCAGTACAAGCCATGTGTCATTGTCACGCTCTGTGCAGCCTCCCCAACTCGTATGGGCACCATCTTGTGCCTGCATGTCTTGAAGATGTTCAGCATGGAGACAGGAAGGTTTTTAACAGCTGGGTGTGTAGGTGGGCACAGGTCAGGAGAGTTTGAATCTGAGCAAGCCAACATGCACTAACTCAGCTTGAATGTTGCTAATTCACTTTCCCTTTTACTGTCTGCCACGATGGTGATTTATGTGCTGATGCTCCCCTTTTCCCATTCTTTGTAAGCTTTGTTCCATGCTTATACTTTCTAATGCTACTACAGTTTCTGACTCTTTGGTTGAAAGAATTTTAGAATATGCAGAGTTGAGAAAAAGTTTGTGCTCAAAGAACAAAAGTAAACCTTAAGTTTCAGCATTTGTCTTTTCTTATTAAAAGGGACATTTTTAACAAAGCCAGCATGAAAAATCTAAATACAAAGGGGTAATTACATATTGTAATTGCATACTAAACAAATAACTAAGTTTCACTTTGTGTCAGTGCAATCATGGGACCGCACCGGCCATGACCTGTCTGCACATGTGGAGTTCCAGGGAACCACATTGATTTTTTTTTCGGGTAACTCTATACGTAGCTGCTTCACTGCAGTTTTTGATAAACGCTTGTGAGATTGATGGACAAACCTGAAGCTGAAGCAAATGAGCTATTTAGGAGTCAGACCCATTACCACATGCTCCCAAGCGTAATTTAGTGCACGTGCAGTCTCGTAACTCCATGCTATTATGTTTGATGTTTTCTTACAAGGGCAGAGTTAGAACACAGCATGCTCTCCATTGAGAAAGGAGAAGCAGTTGCCCAAATGTTCTTGATACCCTCCACAAAGGGCTCTGTTCCTCTGTGGCTTTGGGGCTATAAATCAAAAGGGAGCAGGGGAGAATTGCATCCACATTGTTGGAGGCAGCAGCAGGATGGTGGCGCTGAGGGTTTGCGTTGAGCATCTAAGACGGTCTTGCATGCGTAGCTGTGAATGTATTCATTTTTTAGCTTCAACAAGGTCATTCACACTGCTAAGCATAATCCCGACACATTAGCAGGAGTGCTGTCCAATTCATTCTCACTCCATTAAGCAACACAGTAGTCAGGTTCTCCTCCTCTCTCCTAGTTCTTTTTCCCCTAGTTGTACATAGTGAATCATCTCTCAGAAGCCCAGGTCCCTCTGAGCAGAACAGATCGTATTCTGCAGTGCTTGCAGCCTGGTTTCTGAGATGGTGGTAAAACCTGAGGCTTCCAGAGTGACGTCTTCTGGTGGACTGACTGGGAATCCCAACGTGGTAACTAGACTGTAAACTGGATATACCCTTCCTTGAACTGCAGGGTACAATGGCCTCCGTACTGCTTGTTGGCTCAGGGATCTTCATCTACACTGCAGGCTTCAGCTTAAGGAAAGTCATTGACATTCCAAACGTCTTCGCTGTCAACATTTCATCTTTGCAGAGGAAGGTGGCAAGCTAATTTTGCTTTTGCCTCAACCTAGGATTTGCATCAAACTTTCTACAGACCCATACTTACATTTCAGACTTGCTTCCTGGTAAAAATGCAGTGCTGGATTTTTGACAGCAACCCTTCCACTGAATCCGAAGGCTTCTCTTTGGGTTTGTTTCGCTGACCTGATTTTGTGAGAAAGCTCAAGGAGAATTACGCTGCCTCATCCTGCTAGGATAGATGTCAGTTCTGCATGAGTTAGGCCAACTTGAGAGGTTTTCAAAAGGAAATGTGCCCTGTCGATTAGATTGTAGAAAGTGTCAGCAGGAGAGAGGAGTGAACCAGTCCCCTCTGGGAGATGTCCTTTGGGGAGATGAGGTCCTTCTGTATAAGCCAGCAGTCTATGTGCTGCTTGTCCATTCAGATGTGCTCGCATCTGGCAGAGCAGCCTGGTACACCAGGAGACAAACTCCCCATCTTCTAGAGCTTGCTTCAGTTTTCTTCTGCCTCCCCAGCAGTGGCTGACCCAGTTCAGACCTCTTCTTAGAGACGCTCCTTATTTCCTTTATAGCTTTTAGACCAATAATCAGCTAATTTCCAGGCATATCAGTAGACTGGGACGGAGGACAGTTCTGCTTTAGTTCTGGTTATTCCTCCCACAGACTTTGTGACTCTAAATAAATAACCGAAGGCTCCTCTGTGTGTGTGTCTCTTCCCCCTTTCCCTCTTTGTCACGCCTGGTTAGATCACAAATTGTTTTGGGATGAGTCTTCCTGTGTTCCTGCATGCACTTCTACTCTCTGAGCTGCCCCTGAAGCCATGGCCGTAGAGATATGAAGTAGTGAAGTTGGTTTGAAAGAAACCTTGAAGCTGAAGTTGTCATCGTTCCTTGGTCTGCTGGGACCCATCAGGTACATGCCTCTCTCGCCCTGTCCCAGGGAGAGCTGGCTCAGCCTGCAGATGCCTCCTGCGCAGTGCTCACGGTGACGCACCGTCTTGGTTCAAATCCCCAAGTTTAACTGAAGTCTCAGTAGAATAACGTGAGTCCATGGAAATCAATGGAGAAGAGCTGCAAACAATTGATTTGAATCAAAACACACTGCAATCAAATTTGGAGGGATTGAACTAATGGATCATAAGGTGGCTTGTGAATGGGTCTGATTGAATTGAACTGAAAGGTCTTGCATCTTCATTACAGCTAACTGAAACTAGTATAAATGATGAATTTTCTAACAATGCTTAGTGTCCTTTTTTTTGTGTGTGTGTACTGATAACTGGATTGCAAGACCAGCACTTGGGAATTAACCCATATATACAGTGTTGGGAGAGGCAAAGGATGGAATTTTCTGGTCACAGGTTGCTCCACATATGCGGACAGGCCAGTGAGTGGATTTTGTAGTTATCCTTGCTGCTAACTCCTTTATTTTGCCCCACTTAGCACTCCCAGAATTAGCTATCCATTTCTCCTGCCTTGTTATAGCAGAGTTTTGAGGTGGAGACTCACGTTTCCCGCCAGAGGATCTGCATTCAGGTAATATGCTGACCAAGGTGCATTTATTGTTGCATTTTTTATTTTGACGACAATGATTTGGAGCATCTCCTCTTCCTCCACCAAATCCTGGAAATTCTTTGTAATTTCCATTATCCTAATGTAACTCTCCTTTATATCACAGAAACGGAAGGCATGAATGATTCACTGGTTTTTATAAAATCTCATTTTTTTTTTGACAGACTGAACTTCCCAGGCTATAAGGTATGATTTATTACTGCAGTGATTAAGGGACATTGTTGATATTTCTGAAAATTTTCTTTTGGAGCTGAAGGCTTGCCTACGAGTCAGAAGGCAGTAGAAATATATGAATAACTGGGCGTGTAATGGAGCATTTGCAATTTCCTATTAAGAAGGCACTCCTATTTGTTTCATGCTCCTCTGGATGGGTGTAGTGAATCAGGAACCAAGTTGTCTAACTGCAGTTGTTCTGTGGGAGCCCTGATACAGATGTGAAAGGAAAACGTTTTCTCACAAACTCAGCACCTTGATTTATCTTGTGACAGCTTTAAACTGATAGTCTCTGATCTTGTTATTGCGCTTGCCTACTAACTTTCCTTCAGGTTGGACTCAGGCTAGCGTTGGGGTGCGCTGCCTGGATTTAAATCCCATCTCTCCCCCTCTAGGGTGAGGAAGGAGCTGGCTGTGTTGCCTTCCTTGACTGGCCAGGGGTTTTACGCACTTGATGGTCCTGTAGCCACCCCAGATGTTTCCTGAAGTAGTGGGACCCTTCTCTGTTAGGTGCCCATTCCCAGGATCAGACGCTGGGCTCCAAAGAGAAGCCACCTAACAGAATCACAGAGATTGGAAGGGACCTGCCAGAGCAGGTTGCACAGGATGGTGTCCAGGCAGGTTTGGAATGTCTCCAGAGTCAGAGACTCCACCACTCTGGGCAGCCTGTTCCAGTGCTCTGCCACCCTCAAAGTAAAGTTCCTCCTCGTGTTCAGATGGAACTTCCTATGTTAAAGTTCGTGCCTGTTACCCCTTGTTCTATCACTGGTCACCACTGAAAAAAGACTGGTGCCATCCTCCTGGCACCCTCCCTTTAAGTATTTATAAGCATTGACAAGATCCCCCCTCAGTCTTCTCTTCTCCAGACTAAAAACACCCAAGTCCTCATAAGAAAGATGTTCCGGTCCCCTAATCATCTTTGTAGCCCTTGGCTGTACCCTCTGGAGCAGTTCCCTGTCCTTCTTGAACTGGGGAGCCCAGAATTGGACACAGTAGTCCAGGTGCGACCTCACCAGGGCAGAGTAGAGGGGGATGATAACCTCCCTCGACCCGCTTGCCACACTCAATCAACTCCCTTGTCTCCTGAGCAGGATGAGAACCTCTGAACATCCACTGTTGCCACCTGATTCATAGTGGGAGACTTTGATCCCTGCAGGGCTTTTTTGGCTCAGTGCTGGCCTTTGGCAGGGTTCAACCTAGAATGCCTTTTCCAGAGCCTTCCATAGCAGGTCTGCCTCCCAGGCATTTTACCACAAAGGGGAAAATGACAAGCCCTTTGGGAAGCAACTAACACTCCTGTGTCCCTAGTGTTTCAGTGCAAGGCAATGCTCTCTGTGCAAGCAATGGTACAGCACATAGGTGTCTCCAGGTGGAAGGATCGCAGGGGAAGAGATGCACAGCAGCGGTGAAGCAGTGCCTCTCCCTAGTAGAAGCAATGTACGTATAAGCACTTCTGAACCTACCACTGCGTATCGTATGCAGATGGAGCTCCTTGGTTATGCCTGTCAGGTATAAGCAGGTAGCTGAATTTTTTTTTTTTCCCAGCATGTTTATCAGACCTAATAGAATTTGAAGTTTCTTTGGGTTGATGAGCAGTGTGAATCTCTGTCTCTTTCCTTGTCTACCCACCTGAAAGATGCACTTAATAATCATTGATTGTCTGGGAGGAGAAAGAGTGTGGCTGTAAATGTACCTTTCCACCCTTACAAGGTGTCTGATTAAAGAGCGGAGGTAGCAGCAGATCGATGGGAGTTGTAGGCAGAGGACTGATGCAGTCGGTCCTGGTGGTTCTCATTAACGCCCTGCTCGCGCACCTCAAACATCAGGGTGTGCTGTTGCCTTTGCAGACAGCTCAAGACAGGGATGTGTTTGTGCAGCATGGGGAAGGTCACTGGGAGGCTGAAGAGAAGAGCGATTGAAAACTAGCAGGCCCAGTGGGAGAGATGTGGCTGATGTGCCGATGAATGCGTGAGCCCCAGGGAGCAGCAGATTGACACTCTGGGACTTGAGTAGGGAGAGTTACAGAGTTAGTTGCTTCCATGCATCATGGTACAAGCTCCACCTTGCTTATCAGAAGCATTTTCTTGGTGACAAAGTACAGCTCTAGGCCACATTTCTGAAATCCCACTGATGTGATTCTTTTATCTGTTAACCTAATCTAAAGACCACAAGGAGACCTTGTAATTGGTCACAAGAGGTGGTTGACCAAAGCCCTCTTTGAGCCCAGCAACACAAGCTGTGAGATTTGCTGCTGACACTATTGTTTTTGTTTAGTCAAGACCAGAGGAGATTACTAGAAATAAGAGAGGGGTTTTGTAAATAAGGGTAAAAGAGAGTGTGATGACGTCATGTAGGACGAGGGATAACAATTTTAAACTGGAAGAGAGTAGATTTAGATTAGATATTGGGAAGAAATTCTTTATTGTGAGAGTGGTGAGACACTGGCCCAGGTTGCCTAGAGAAGTTGTGGATGCCCCATCCCTGGAGGTGTTCAAGGCCAGGTTGGGTGGGGCTTTGAGCAACCTGGTCTAGTGGAAGGTGTCCCTACCCATGGCAGGGGGGTTGGAACAAGATGATCTTTAAGGTCCCTTCCAACCTAAACTATTCCATGATTCTATGTTTCTATGTTTTTGAAAGGTCTTTGTCTAAGGACGCAGGGTGTTGGGTCACCAAAGAATAATGAGGTTTAAGGACAGTCATCTTCTGAGCAGCATATTCCACAGTCATCAGAAAGCTCTCTGGGGTCCTTCCAAGAGTCTTTTGGGTGTCGCCAGTTGTAGTTGCTCTTAGGAGTCAAACTGTTCCATTGTTTGCTTCAGTTTCTCCTTGGCTGTAGCTACAAGGACACTGACTCTTTCCTCATGTTCAGCAAAACTCAAAATTGCAGCTTGGGATCACTTTTGGTTTAATAAAATTAGCAGGTCAAGCTAGTTCTAGGTTTGGAGTTTTTCTCGGTTCTTCTGTACCATGCTGCCTTACCACAGGCATATCTCTGCAGGGCACCAGAAAGCTTGATAGCTTGAGCATAAGTGTTTGCATAAAGGGTACAAAGTGTGTGGGGGGGAATTTTCCAGTAAGCTAAATATTTAGGAAGTCATTCTAAACC
The DNA here is from genome assembly GCA_013397275.1 of Burhinus bistriatus. Classification (NCBI taxonomy): domain Eukaryota; kingdom Metazoa; phylum Chordata; class Aves; order Charadriiformes; family Burhinidae; genus Burhinus; species Burhinus bistriatus. The sequence goes on from VYXH01012749.1 coordinate 556,507, forward strand.
AAACCTAGACTGTTAATTGATATCTAAATGTTTTGTTTTCCATTCTAAGTCAAAAGTTAGGTTTAAATGAAAAAGTTCCTCCTGAATACGAACAAAACTCTTCATTCCAGATCAAAGTGGTTTTCTCTACTCCAAAGCAATCCTGGGCAGGCAAAAGTGACAAAGTGGTGCAGGTATAGCTCCCAAATTTAAAAAATAATTTTTCATTTCTTTATGTGGTCAAGTGACTGGCAGGCAAGGACACCAGAACAGAACGTTTTTGTGTTGCTCAAGTAGTCTTCCATGAGTTACAAGGACAATTTGAGCCCCTACAGCCTGCTCGCTAATCTCTAGGCGTGAACTATTCCCAGTTTCTCCCTTTCTTTAAATTGCCCTTCTCCCAGCTCTGCCCCAGGAGATGAGTCTTTAGGGATTCATATTGGCTTTGATCAATGTGTTTTTTTGTTGTTGTTGCACTTTGCAACAAACCCAAGTTTGTAGGAGACCCAGCTTTGACTTTGAAGGTGGGACTTAGGTACTTTAAGTTGCTCTGATACCTTTGACAATTGTAGCTATCAACAGAAGGTGACAAATGCTTGCAAAGGAATGTGCAAGGCAAGAAAAGAGAAAGTAAAAGAGACGTTTCTGTGGCGTGGCACTGATAAACATCCATCCTCAGGGTTTGTCACAGTATTTGCTCTATTCAAGAATGTTTGAGGTTACAGAGCCCAGCTCACCTGTTCCTTATCAAAAAAAAAAAAGAAAAATTCCCAGAGAAAATGGCCACTGTGGCAACCTGAGAGAATTTGTAGCAAAGAGACTAGCAGAAGTATATTTGCATAACAATTCAAATCAGTATCAATCACCTCCCAGAGCGGGCTGTCAGCGGCTCGTAAACATGTCCCCAATGTGACAGATCAGCTCGTCTGTGAAGGAGTGCTCTGTCTGCAATCATGGACTGTCAGGACTAGCTCCAAGACAGCACATCCTTCAAAGGGCAACTCCGAGAAAGAGACCCAAATACTCTAGGATCACTTGTTGAGCTTCTGAGGTCAGTGGGGTTGGCCTGAGCTCTTTCTGAGCTCTTGAACATCACGGTCCAAAGAGCTGGCTGTGGATTACGGTTTTTCTTTCCTCCTTTGAGTTTATGCTTTTGATCTTTTTTTTTTTTTCCTTTTACTGTTTTTGAGAGTCCTTTCTAGCAGCTAGGGAAGATTTTCTCCATCAGCTGTAAATGCAACACCAAACTAGGTCCAGTTTACTTTGTACATTGCAAATCCAAAATGAAAACTAAAGCTGATCCAGCTCAAGCCTTCTCTAGTAAGCGATACTACTTGAGCAGATACTAGCCAGTTCAGCAGATACTAGCCAGGTGATCATCCTGCGATTGGGAGAGCTCTTCTCCACTGAGCCAGATGCTTCCAAATTCTGCCAGCTATTATCATAGTGAATACCACATTGAAAGTCTGTGAGCAGGCTCAGAGGCATTTCCCAGCAGCTGCAATCCCTGCCTTACAAGACCCAACCTACATTGGAGAGGGGTCACAGCTGTTGTAAATGTCTTTGAGAAATAAGCAGATCTTGCCCTTTAAAGACAGAAGTTTAGTACTTCTGGTGTCCAGGGATTGCGGTAATCACATGGTCAGAAATCAGGAGGGCTTGAAGGATATGGACCTGTTGGAGCGAGTCCAGAGGAGGCCACGAAGATGATCCATGGGCTGGAGCACCTCTGCTATGAGGACAGGCAGAGAAAGTTGGGGTTGTTCAGCCCGGAGAAGAGAAGGCTCCAGGAAGACCTTACAGCAGCTTTCCAATATCTGAAGAGGGCCTAACAAGAAAGCTGGAGAGGAACTTTTTACAAGGGAATGTAGTGATAGGACAAGGGGTAATGGCTTCAAACTGGAAGAGGGGAGATTTAGAATAGATAACTAGGAAGAAGTTTTTCACTCTGAGGGTGATGAGACAGTGGCCCAGGTTGCTCAGAGAAGTTGTGGTGGCCCCATCCCTGGAAGTGTTCAAAGCCAGGTTGGATGAGGCTTTGAGCAACCTAGGTTGCAACCTAGGTGTCCTTGCCCGTGGCAGGGAGGTTGGAACTAGATGATCTTTAAGGTCCCTTCCAACCTAAACCATTCTATGATTCTTTTGAATTGAGTAAACTCGCAGTAGCTGAAGAGAACATCGTGCTGGACTCACATCCAGCGTCAGCAGTCAGGTTCAGTGTTCAGCATCCAGGCTCCTGGCTCCATATTCTGCCATATCCTGGAAGGGACACGTGATTTAAACAAGTACAGAAGCTCTGTGCAAAGACTGCCAGTGATCCTCTGCAAACACTGCTGGGACGTCAGCTGAGCTTTTGGCTGCTGCACCTCATGGCTAAGCAGCCAGCACCAAGATTTGTCAGCTAGCTCAGCTTGCCCATGGGTTAGACCCACCACCCAGCTCCAGAGTTGTCTCAGGACTGTGGGTCTCTGCCAAGCTGGAAAGACCTTTCTTCTTTCCTCCAGGAGAGGCGATAGCATCATAACATGGGCCTGCAGGACTCTCTTGGAGCAATGGCTCATTGTCATTACAGCCACATATGGGGCAGAGTAGGGTGTTTGGTAGATGGTAGACCTTGCCACAATACATTTGCTTGTTTGAGGATAATTTAATCAGAAATAATACAAAGAAGTCTCTTGTATATGAATTACCAATTGTTACTCAGCCACCTGTAAAGCTTGTGAAATAAGTCATAAAATGTATTCAAATCACAAGAAATTTGTTAGACACTGAGGTCAGCATTCATTTTGCCAAACACAGCTCATCTCGCTAGAAGTTAGGGATCTGTCTTAAGCCAATTGTGTGAGTTACTTCTATCATCTGTGATGGGAGACCTGCACTTCCAGATGCATCCAATCCCATCCTGAGTTAGATGAGACAGAGGCGGCCTTACAGCCAAATCCACGATTCAGGGAGCTGTGTAAGTGCACCTCATATGTATTTTTTTACTCACAGACACAGGTCCTTAACTACATACGGTAGCTCTATCTATTTATGCTACTGAGTAGTGTCCAGGAAAATGGATTAGTCTTCAGCTTCATATGTTGTATTGTCTTCTGTGTATCCAAGCAAGACCATGGCACATGGGAAAAAAACCCACGGCAAAATGAGATTTACTGCAGAATGAATCTCTGTTGTTTGAAAATGGCCAATGTCAGTCATCTGGAGGAATGGCCAAGGGTCGGGATTACTCTTCCCTTTTCACATGTTCTCTAGTGCTCCATCCTGCCAACAAACCTCACGGTGCACTGCACACTCTGTGGCGCTCAGAGGATGGTTCCTGCAGCAGTCACAGCTTCACTTTGTTAACAAGGACTCCTAAACTTAGCCCAACGCTTTGATATCTTTTCTCAAGAGATTCTCTTTGCAGACAGTTGCGGTTGTGTCACTCTGTTAACCTCAGCAGGGCTGTGTCACTTCATGCCAGCAGAGGATGGAGAGGGCAGTGCTTAAACCTAAGCTCCTCTGGCTCATTACTAACAGTATTACTGCATGGGAGAGGAAGGGGAGACTTGCCTTTGTCAGTAATAACTGTGAAAGCTGAACGTGAGGATCCTTTTTTGCGCACATCCATCTTCCCTCCACTAATTGCTTGGCTCCACAAGACTGCTGTGGGCTATCAGGCTCTACACTTCAAAACTCACCCTGGGAAATTTGGCACAGAATAAAACACAGTGTTTGGGAGAACACTGCAATTGTTCAGAAAGCCCACAGGGGTTTCAGCCCTGCCTTAGAATGGGTGGGTTTTTAGGGGTGAATTTTTTTTTCTAGTAAATCACCAAGGAATATAGCACTGAAGAACAGGTTCCTCTAAGCATCCCATTATTTTTTTTTCATTTAGTTTGAGCTAAGCTAATATCTTCTGCTTTTGTGACAAGTAAAATGGAAGCTGCAACGCAAAGTGTTCAGGGCAGTACCACTGCCTATTGAGTCCTTGAAATATATCTGCTTATTGAAACTAGGAGGTAGCTCTTTCTCCATTGTAAAATACATTCAGTTTTGTTGATCTAGAGAGAAAAGGGAAAAGAAGTCTTAAAGCACAGTTGATACTTTTCCTTGTATATTCCAGAGCAGCCCATAGACTACACTCACCTTCAGAGCTACCATTTGACTTGCATCATATGAAAACCAAGAAATTCTTGTTGTTTTGCCCAGATGCTAGCGTATTACATTTTGATTTTTTTAATACAAAGATTTTAGAAACAGCCAAGGGACTTGTTTTGAAAAAAGTGTTAATGTTACAACAGGTTGTTTCATTTTGGTACAGAGCACAGCTTCAAAATTTCAAGATTTTCTACACCTTCAGACAGCACTCCGATGGGTATTCTATTAAAAGTGTATAACCATTGACCAAAATAGCTATTATGCTTAAATCGGTAATCTCAAAATACCTCACACCACAGGTCTTTATTATATAGTATGCTTAACCTGAACTTAATGTATTATATAGCACCCATTAGTGGAATATATTAACTTCACATGTTCGCCTTTCTACATTAATAATGCAATCATGAATTTATGCCAGACATTTTCTGTTCTAAATTGCATAAGAAAGAGGGATCTGAAAAAATGCGAAAAAAGATTGTGTGCATCTGTTGAATAAGAAATATTTTGCTTTTTAATATTTTGTGTTAATCAAAGAGCTTGAAAACAAAATATTTGAGTTTTGAACACAAAGACAAGCAAACCAACTGTACAGCAGAGTGTTGGTCAAGGTTAAGACTCTTATCATAATGAAAGATATGTTCCTCTGAGTTTGCCATGGGCAATGTGTTTGTTCATTATATGGGAAGCGTAAGAAACCTGGTATCGTTTCATTTGCTGGCTCTCAACTGCTTGTGCTTTTGAAAATGAGATGATAGGTAATTATAATGTAATTGCTACTTATAGATCTATATTAGCCTTTGGCATGATGGCCGTTTTGTGTGATTTGGGAGGCTTTTAATATGGTGGCCTGAGCAAATTCTTTATAGTTAAGAAAGGAACTATTTGGCGTACGTTCTCAGAAGCTTGTCTGGTTGCAACTTCTAGATGGATTTGGTTTTCTGTGAAAGGAGAGAAAAGAAGGCAATATGAACAAGTCACAGTCATCTGGTTGTAAATATCCAGTGTTGACATCGGGTATCTTCTCAAAATCAGCTCACACAGTGAGAAGGAAAGGCTCAAAATCACCAGCCACTGTGTTGAATGGTTTTCAGCAGAAAGGAACCACAATTAGTTCATGCACATTCCAGGAGCAGAGAGAAAGACTGAATTTGTCACATTTCATGTAAATTATTCACTCCATCTTACTCCAGGTACTAGCAAGACAGGAAATTTTCCCTGGAAATCAATAACCAAATATGGGAATTAGAGAAAAATACACTTACCTGATACTTCAGAAATACAACTGTTTATTTGAATATGAGTAAGGTAAAATGAAACGGTATCATCTGAGGACTAGGCAGTAAGTCTGTTGCCTTCAGGTTGTTTCTAACTGATGTGTACTTGGCTATACGTATTTTTCTCTTATGCTGAAATTACCATGCTCTGTTTTTTCCCCCTCTGCGTATCTGTCCAGAAGTGGTGGCTGGGCAGGGCTGGCAGTGGGGTGCAATGTGTGAAGTTAAGGAATTGAACAAGTTAAGTGCTGCAATACCTTCAAGAGTTAAAGCTGCTCTCTCTCTCTTGCAGTAGTGCTCCCTGATCAGCACAGCCCATCGCAGCCAGATGTGTCCTAGAGGGATTTCCCACCAGGACAGAGGCTGCTGATGCTGGGACTCCCTCATTCAGCGCAGCCCTTCCTGGGTGCGTATGCAGCACCGTTCTTCCAACACCCCAGGACCAGTGGAATGCTGACACATGGTTTTGGTGTCTTGGCGTGCTGCATGCCTTTGGAGTTGCACTGTGCCTGTGACATACTGGCCATTCCTGAGCCACAGCTGTGTCTTGCCCATTTCCAAAGGGAGGTCTCTTGGGATAGACATGCCCTGCAGTGAGTTCGCACAGTGCCTCCCAACAGGGCTTTGATCTTGTTTTGGTTCTCCAAGCACTGCCATGAAATAAATAAATCATAATCAAGGAGTAATAGGAGTGCTGAATGAAGATGCAGCTAATAGACCAGCAGTCATTAGAGGTACACAGCTGGCACTAATATATCATCTCTGCCAGTGCTGGAGGAATTTGCATATCCAGATTAACAAGCTTCTGAAGCAACGATTGCTAGATAAGCTTTTGGCTCTGCCTGTTGGGCCCATCCTGGAGGACTGTGGACTCCCACAGTTTCCCAGGACCAGCTGCCTCTCCAGGGGCCAGTGCCTGTGGGATATTGAATGAACCTGGGAAATCTGGTGGAGGTGGGTAAAGAAAATGCAAAACTGGGACCTGTTTCATGCCAAGGCCAAATTCTTACCCCTGAGATTGAAGACTCAGAGTCCTTCCGTGTCTGTGTATTTAAATTGGGTTTCTTTTCATCCCCACTCGTTGCAGGAATGGAATAGCTGCAAGCAGGGCAGGTTTCACACACAGTCTGAGTCCCTCCCACCTGTTAGTGGGTGACCTTCCTTCTTCTGGCCCAGAGCTGCAGTCCCCTGCCTGCTCAGCCCTTAGACCTGGCCTGGACCTCCAACTTCCCTCCCCCCCGCCTCCTCCCCTCCCCCCTTCACCCTGCCCTGGAAGCAGTGAGCAAAGGAGGAGGAGGACTCTTCTGGCAGGGAGAAATCCCTGCCCCAGCCTCCAAAAGCAGGCCTCGGAGAGGGAACCTGCAGGAGCTCAAGGGGACGTTTTGCTGCTCCCCAGTGGAGCAAACTGTTTGAGACTGGAGCTGAGGGATTTGCTGTCAGTCAGCTGTGCAGTGAGGTGCAGAGAGCCACCTGTCAGAGCTGTGTCAGATCTCTTTTCCCCTCCCTTCCTCACCCCATTGGGCAGCACTGGGACAGAGGGAGGCAGGGAGCAGCTGAGGATGCCATCCCAGCAGCCCCCTTCAAGCATCTCGGGAGGGTGATGGCTGGTGTCAGTTGTGCTAGGAGTCTTGAGGCCCTTGTGGCAGTGTGGAGGGCATCCAGGCATCTGGAGGCAGCTTGACCATAGCACGTGTCCCCGTGTCAGAGCCCCTGTGGTGACACTGGGCTGGGGATGCGCTTGCAGGTTCTGCTCTGCTTCTCATGCTTCACCCAGTGCATGGCAAATATCTGAAGAACGACCCTGGGATGTGGGTCAATACCAAATTCCCGGCAGCACTGATGCAGCAGGTAGGGAAGCTGAGGACGCATGCCATGCCATGCCCATGGGGCTGGAAGTGGCCACTCATCCCCTCCATGTGGCTCCAGGCATGCCCAGCACAAGGCAGGTAGGGTGTGTGGGGGCTTGGGGGTCTGTGCTAATTTTTCTATGCAGAAGCACAAAAGGAGGAAAGAAACGCAGGGACAAATCCCTCTTTTCTTGTGTTTTCAGCTCAGTGTAGCCCACTAACATATGTACGTTAATGGGATGGCTGGAGTCAATAACTCTGCTCCCGATGCCCTGACACCTTCTAGCAGCTCTAGCCCCTACCACAGCTCTCCATTTTTCTTTATCGGGCTCACCAGATATAACCTTTTCAACAGCATAGGAGGGACTTGAAAAATAATTGGATCAAGCGGGAAATGCAGCCGTTGCCTTCCTAAATGTGCCTGTGTCTCGTGGGAGCAGGGAGCAGGCACAAGCCCCCACTGGGAGATCTGGACCGGCAGCAGTGCAGGGACCCCGATCCCATGTCGGCTGCAGCACTTGCAGTTGTACCCAGGGCACTTGGGAAATGGCTGCCACTGCGCAACAGCAGCTCCCTGACCTCAATTTTCTCAGTGGAGAAAAGAGCAGGTCAAGTGGAAAGTGCTTAAGGAGGAAATTTGTTTCCTTACAGACAGGGAGTCAGGAAGATAGGCGGCTATCGCGTGTACTGGAATAAACCAAATTAATTTTGTACTGTGCGGTGAATCGAGGAGCTGGAGGGCAAGGGGGAGAAGAAAAGAGAAAGCGTAGAAGATAATGGACTTTGATGTTTTACTTGAACTCAACAAAACACCTGGCAAAAAGCAGGGATGCACTACAACCGCAGCTCAAAACACTCCTAACCCAGGCAACTGCTTCCCTTTTGTTTTCTTTCTTTACAGTCTAATCCTGAGCATTAACTGGAGTGGCTTATATTTCTAGTCTAATAAAAGGTGCATTGTGAAGGGGAGATGGAGACAAGAGACTTTAATAAAGGCTTGTGCCATCCAGCTCTTGCAACGCCAAACCCCCCAAGCGAGACCCCTGCATGGAGGGGAGGGCTGGAGGGAAGAGGCAGTGGGGTTTGGGAGGACGTGGCCCTCCAAAAGCAATATTAGCACCGCGTCTTTCCGGCAGAATTCTTCCAAACTGCTGTGTCTTCCTGCTGCTGCAATGGGGGCGGGAAGGTCTCTCGATCCTGAACACTGATAGCCTGTTAAAAATGTTGCTGTCAACATCGTCTTCCTCTGCTGCCTCATTTTCTCTCTCTCCATCATCTGTGCAAACCACTCTGCATCGGATTCAAATCCCTTGAACCAAGCTCAGCCTGGATTTTTTTTTTTTTTTGTGTGTGGGTGTGGAGATATCTGTCAAGCCTCTGCTTGCTTCTGTTCTCCAGCTTTGGGACAGGAACAGACACGAACTATTCCAAGTCTTCCCATAAAAACAACTTTAAAGTCAGGCTGGAAAAATAGTGACAGCGTTCTTCTAATGTGAGCTTCTAAAAATACGTTACGTGGTTGATAATTGAATGTAAGATTAAAAGAAAGTTTTAAGCAGAAGTAAGAGCTGCCTATTTCTGGCAAATTTTTATCTCACCCAGCCCCTTGTGAAATGTCATTGCATATCAATATTGTCTGGCTGGAAAATTTAAATTTTGGTGAACTGGCAATCTCTGCCGAAAAAGCGCCTAGTTTTCAGCTTTAACTAGAAGCGTCTCTGGGCTCTCTGGTCCACCAGCACCTTCCCTGTTGTGGCCATGGTGCAACCAGAAGCAGAACCCCCCCATGCCATTGCTGCTCGGGATCAGAGTGCAAACCTAAATGCAGCAAACCAGAGCGACATCTCTGCACCCCCCTCCCGAAGCTGGAGGAGGGGGTTATTGCCTCCCTGACATCGATTTGTCCACTGTGCCACACGTGAGCCCCAGCCAAGGAGCTGCTGGGGCAGGATGCTGGCTGGGGATGTTTTCCGTTGTTTCACCAAAAAAAGCACTTTGTGCTTCCTCTGTGTCTCTGCACACGGTGTTTTCTTTATTGGAGGCTCATGGACCTGGTTACAGGTAATGTTTAATAACCATTTGCCCAAGCATGGACATGCTACTTTTTTTTGATTGCTGAACGCAAGCATTCTTGGATATTCATATAAATTTGTGGCTATGTAATAAGGGCTTTCAGGATACCTTTCCATCGTTATTTACAGGTCTGCAGATCAACAACATGTTATTATGATAAAACTTATTTATTAATCTCAAACTGGTTTTGCCCAATTTATTACCTCATTCCAATGTGTGGAGCTATCTGTTTGGTTGAAAATGGGAAGGGTGAGCTCATTAGCTTTAGCTTTCCTCACAAAGGAAAGCTTCAGTTTTGCAGCCTACCAATAAAATGTGGTTCCACAAAATGGTGTGGATTAGGTAATGCTGTGAATTTGCATTTTTCTGATAAAAATAGGTTTTTTCTTTCTTTTCTTTTCCTGAGTTCTCTGATTTGAAAGTGGTGAAATGCCAAACGCGTTGCATGAGGAGCCAGTCCTGAGACACATCCTCCCTGTAGTGAGCAGGGTCAGGAGCCCTACAGAGGTGAGCGCGAGGAAGGGTGACAGTGTTTCCTCCATGAACCAAATGTCGGCAGTTCCCTTTGTGCAGCTGTAGCTTTTTTATACCTGCAAGGTATATGGGGGTGTTTTAAGGCGAGGACCTGCTGACTTTTGAGCCAAAGAAAGCCCTTTTCTCCCTGTCTTGTATTCTGTAGCTTTAGGGGTCTGGAGGCCAGGAGAGGGATTTCACTAAAGCATATAAACAATAGGAAAGCAGTCTCATTGAAAGACAATGGCACTTCTTCTCCTTTTGAATAAGGATGTGTCCAGATCAAGCAGGCCAGAGCAAGCCATGAAAGACGGACCTGTTTGAATCTTGCCCTGCCCTTGCGCAAATTGAAGTCCAATCCCCTTCTCTGTGTGACTTCAGTAATGATTTCGGAAGCGGCCTTAGCTCTGCATTCCACAACATAAATCCTCAGCAGGAGTTCATCCAGCTGAACCTTAAAGCTGACTGCTTCCCTTTATGGAGATCTCTCACATTTTTCATTGCCTTTGCATTAGACCTCATCGGTCCTGTTCTCCTGCCGGAATATGAAGTGCCATGAAAAATCCAATCTCTTTGAAGCTGATTTTAAATTATGGCAAATAAATATGTTGCTCCAACACAGTTTTAGCTGTCCACTTTGTTCCAGTGCACTGTACAAAGATACTGTCCAAATAAGTAACTATTCATCTGATCTCCATTATTACCCATAAGCTTTTTGGAATAAGACTAAATTGGCCGTTCCCTGAGGACTTCTTTTTCTTTCTTACAAAGGTTTGCTAGATCTTATTTTACCTCAGTGCGTATATCTGCTTAAATCCAATTCTGTGGATTAACAAAACTCCAGCACGTTCCTAGAGCCATACCTGATAAAGGCCACGAGGACATTACAATAATGCAGCTGGACATAAGAGCAAAGCAAAGGCGGCCTCCTGGGCCCTTGCCGCTGGACCTCACATTCTCGTGTGGCAGTGTTCTTACTGCCTGCAGTGACACCAGGAGTTCACCCAGCCTTTTTGTCTACCCATTTGCTGGGCCAGTTTCTATCCTGTATGTTTTCATCCTGTACAATCCTCCAAGGACTTTCAATCTGTTCTCCTGTTATGAGTGTGTAGTATTGTTCTTGTAAACACCTGCCTGTGGCCTTTTCCGAACGGCAGCGCTTGGGCACACAGGTACTGGTGCTAGAAACATTAACGGGTGCCTGCTTGTGGATGTGGAGCTGAACATCCGTACACAGGGCCAGTTAATGAAAAAGGAAACGGATCTCTCGCTCTGGAAAGAAACGGCTTGCATAATCCTCCCCGCAGATGTCTGTAGTAGGTACGTGTGTGCAGTATTCCCAAGGTTTCTATCCATGGTGGAGCCAACACAACAGCCTCCTGCTAATCATGGGGGACTTATGGGTGATTTGTTGAGGGAGTCTGGAGGCTTAGTCATTATTTAATTAATAAAGAGGAGACTCAGTGTTGTCAGCTCATGCTCTGAGCTGGGAATCCTGAGCAGAAAGAGAAGTGCTCTAAGCTAAATATGAAGCAGCTTTGAACCTCTCAAAGCTGTTGAAACTGAAACATTAGCATCAATCTGCTGAAGTCTGATTTTGTGCTCACTGCATGTATGAGCAAAAATGGAGCTGGAGGATCACAATGGAGTGGTTTTTGTTGTTTTGTTGATGCTTGATAGACAGATCAGCAATAAGGCAGGCGAGTTCCGCAGAGAGATGCGAGTACTAGTCCCGTTGTGACAGCAGTGGATAATACTCTGAAAGAGCAGAGCCTGGAGTTGGTATTTCATACTTGGTTAACGATGCATTTCCCTGTATCTGGGCACCTGACATGAGTACATTGTAACCAGATCTCTCATCTCACTAATGCTGCCTCTGTAAAGCTGCTGGTTTACACTGGTTAGATTTTGTCAAGCAGCCAGGCTGGCAAAGGGCTCAGGTGTGTGCACTTGTGATGCTCCAGCTCACCACACCCCGAGTTCACTGCCTGGTGCTGGTGTCAATCTCAATGCTGGTGTCAGGACCAACGTTCCCGGTACAGTAAATTATGTGCCTAGCACTTAGGGGTAACAGCTGGGATGCTCAGCAATGTGACTCCAAGGAAAACCAGAAATGGCCTGAAATGCGCTCTCCCACCTAAACCAGCAGCTCTGGTACCTGGGACCGAACAGCCTTTACCCTCCTTGGGTAAGGACATATCATTTGTCCCGACTGCTTCCTGGTCCTGACCCTGTCTTGGGATATGCCTTCCTAACCTGTGGATTCCATGGGCTTTCCTCCAACTAAGCCTCATCTGGCTGTGTAATTTCGGTACTCCCAAGCATATCAGACCCCTTAGCAAAAGGACTGATCTCCCTCTTACTTTCCATGAAGGCATCCACGGAGGCACAGCATATTCCCCCTCCTCTCACCCAGCTGGGTGCAGTCTACTGTGCAGAGGTGGCCGTCTGTACTGTTCATAAACACTGGCGTGCAGATCGATTCCTCTTCTAGTGCCGTTGCATAGAAATGTGGTGCTATTGATTCTCTGCACTTTACTTTCTCTTACAACCCCCAAAACATCTCCTTTTTGTCAGGCTCCTGTGAGCCATTCTCATGAGCCAACAGAATGGGCATTGTTATGAGAAATCTTGCTGCATTTCCTTCACTGAAAGAAATTTTGCTCTTTTGTCATTCATACAAGGTGTTGAAGCCATGCTGTTTTCTTGGGACCTTGTTTATCAACAAAATCCAAGAATTCTGCTCTAAAAAATAATTTACCTCCTTTGCCAGCATCCTTCCCAAATAAACATGAGAGCAGGTGGAGACAGTGGCCAGGAATGAGTCTGGGAGCATACTGAAATTTGCTGGGACAAACGCAGTAGGAGAAATGAGCGTTATGCTTGTGCTAGCAATTAGCATAATCTTCCTTAAAGCTTCTGCGCAGTGATGATTGTTAAGAAATGTATCTTCTTGAGCCTTTTTTAAAAAGGAAGTGGAGCATTGTAATACTTATGGATCCTGTTGAGCTCCTCGCTGTTTCGGTTATGATAGGGACTGTGTTCCTATTTGTATTGTGTGCAAGCAGTAATCATTGGTTTAAGCGGGATCCCACCCATGGCATAGAGGTAAAATGCCAGTCCAAGTGCTGTTCTAAGGCCGTGTCCTTTACTCGGGGTACTCGCGCCTGTTGCGTGACAAAAGTCATACTCCTGGGCACAGCTCTTCAGAGGGGGAAGAAGCTGTTGCCTATGCCTCAACTGGGCATCTCCATTCACTGCAAATCTGGACTCTATTCTTTTGTCCCGTTCACTTGCCTTGAGAAAACCATTGCTGCCAGCTTGGAGATTAGCGCCAAACAAAAGGTGTGTCTTTTTTGGCCTTTGTTCCCTCTCCTGCCCCATGTCTGTCTTGTCTAGTTAGGCTGCAAATTCACTGGAGCCGGTGCTCCGTATTATTTGCTGCCTCCCAGCATGCTGTAACACAAATAATAAATAACGTAGTCTGTTAGTTTTATTATTCATCCACCAAATAACTTGTGAGAGAGAGCGTTCAGAGGACTGAAGCTCAGGTGCTGGGCGCATGGAGGAGCTATAAAGTGAAATGCTTAGTAAAAGGCTCAGCACAGACATTGCCAGTACAAACAACGAAATCCTCCAGGTGCTGTAGGTGACCCTTTTGTTTACACCCTGCTTTTCTTAAACCTCGTCTGGGAGGAGAGAAAAGCTGCTGTACATAAACACCCAGCCAAGCTGGGAGGATCTGGGGGGTGCTGGTGGCACCTCGGGGAACTCAGTGTTAGCGTGGGAAAGGGCTGCGGAGGACCAGTCGACGTGCCTTGGCCACAGGATGCGGGAGCAGCAGCCGCACATGGGCTCCTTTACAGCTGTCATTCTTATGCTGTGTTTTATCCGAGCTCGGTTGTTGTTGCAGGGAACTGAGCTGGGACTGCTCTCTTTGTTCTCAGAGGTTGGTGAGTGACGTACAACAGTCATTCCTGATGCGTGTCAGATGTATTTCTGTAACACAGAAATAAAGGACTGTGTTGCACTGAGACAGATTCTGTCGCCTAACTAGCCACCTTGCTTGTGACTGGCAAAAAGACAGAAGTTTTCTTCCCTGCAGACAGGTAGTACATTAATGTAAAGATAAGGTGGCCAGGCAGGCAGACATGCGTATGATTTGCAGCTCCAGTTTGAAACCCCTACAGAGTGTAGTTCAGGCTTTATAAAATAAAAGCTAATAAGAATCATAACAATTTTGCTTTCTCTCTATAGCCCGCAGCAAGCCAGACGCAACGTGGGAATTGAAGAATAAAGGCCATCAACTTCCCATGGCTCCCCTCCTACTACCTTCCTCCTCTTGCTCCAAATTGTTTTGAAAACATTGCTTCTCCCTTGCCTATTTCATTTTTGCAATGAAGTCATCAAACAAGATGACAGGGACTTTCCGAGACTGAAATCAATCAGCAAGTTTCTCTTTTGCTTTTTCTACTCAGGCAGGAAATAGGGGAATAAATTTTAAGAGAGTCCAAGGGAAGGGAAGGGGGCAACGGGTGGGTTGGATCCAGCATGGGGAGGTGTAGGTAAACAGATGGAGCTTCTGGACTACGTCCAACCCATCAAAAATAAATAAGCCCCTAGCATGTATTTGTTCTGATGCGAGAAGTTTCAGCAAGTCACGATGGGTTTCTGTTGTCCGTCAGAAAATAAGAGACATTCGCAACGTATCCTGTCCCCTGCCACGGCAGTTTTGCTTAAAAGGGAGTTGTGGTTTCTCCAGAGGACTCCCCCCACCACCCCAGATGAATAGTCCACTTCCAGTACTAAAAATCCTGTTTAAATTGTGCCGGGCTCAAACTCTCCTACTCACATCAGTGATTAAAGACTTCATGTACCGTTCTGTGATGCTGATGAGCTGGTGCCTGCGTAGCACCTGGCTGGAGATCTGCTCCAGCCCATGTGCCCAAATAGATGGGGAATTGTCATCTGGGGCTGCTTTTCTCTGACTGCTTCTTCAAGGAGAGCCTGAATGATAAGCTTGGAGCAGACATGTAATTTGTGGAGGTGACTGAAGGTAATGGAAAGTACTCATCCAGCGAGATCACCCCGCTGCAATTTCTTTTGGGTTTAGGCAGAATAAAACTAATCAGAGGGGTTGTCTCCGCTCAGGCTGTGTTTGCTTTAGGAATAGATTAGCACTTTGGATTTACCGGGATACACAGCCAGCAACAGAGTGATGGCCAGGTAGTCGCATTTTTAACACACAGAGGTAGGAAAAGCCGTTGTCATTTTTTATGATGATTTCTATGCTGGCTTCTTCACTATTCCTCTCCACCGTTCAGCGGGGACAGGCCGTGCATGGGAAGCGTGGTCTCTGTGACTGCAGCCCTTTCCTCCAAAGGCAAACCGAATGCAGTAATTTGCTTGTACATTATGCAAGGAAAGTGCTGACCCAGTAGCACCAAAAAAGAAAAAAAATCACTGTCACAAACCAACAGGTTTTACCAGAAAAGCATTTGATTTCAGCAAAAAGATTTGAGGCTTTCAATGAAAAGTTGACAGTTTGGCCAAAATTACTTCTTCCTTTTACAGCCTTCACTTTGTTGAGATCCCTTGTCTTCTTGTCTTCTTCCAAAAAAAGCCAGCAAATGAGAGGCAAAAATGACAACACTGACCAAGTCCCTTCAGTACATTTCTCATGGGTAACTGTCGTGGTTTGGCCTCAGCCGGCAACAAAGAACCAGGCGGCCGCTTGCTCAACCCCCACGGCAGTGGGGGAAAATCAGAAGAAAAAGGCAAAACTCATAGGTCGAGATAAAGGCAGTTTAACACAACAGCAACGGGAAAAGGAAAACAACAACAATAACACTGCTGGAGGAATGTACCCACACGGTCACTGCACCAGCACTCACCGACCTGATCCTGGGCAGCCCCAGCCCGCTCCCCAGCCGCCACTTCCTCCCCCGGCCAGCTCCCCCCTATGGACTGGGCATGGCCTCACACCGTATGGAACACCGCTGTCCCGGGCCAGGAAATTAACCCTATCCCTGCCGGAACCAGGAGAGTAACTTATTTTGGGGAAGACTGAGCTCAGTTTCGCTGTACTAATGTGCATCGGTCAAGGTGGTAACTAAACCAGCTTTTCTTGTGAGCCTTTTAAGTTGTCTAAAATGAGAGTGTTTATTAAGGAGTCTTCTCCAGAGTTTTTTTTCTTGCCTGTAAAGATGCACACTCATGGCTAAACCATTACCTCAAGTAGAACCAAATATTGGCTCTGTTTATTTTTATTTATAACATATGCTCACCTAGTCAGACCAAGCCAGAGCGTTCTCGGTACCAGAGACCTTAATTTGCTCTTCATTTGGGTAGGGGATGCAAAGGGGTCAGTCGTGGCATGCCCTGGTTACATCGGGAGCCTGGGTTGTCCTGCCAGCGTCCCTGAGCAATGCAGAAGTGCTTCAGGACAGGACATGCCAAGTGGCAGGGGGTTTGCTAACGGTTAGAATCCTCCGGAAGGGACTGCGGAGAAGCCATGAAGAGATTACTGGAGGTGGTTAGTATTTCTGAAGATGGAGACTTGAAGGACTCGGAAGCACGTTCCCAGGGGCAGGTAGGCTGTTGAGGACATCGAGTGAGCACCTTTGATTTTTATCCCTGGAGTCCAGCCATCACGCAGTCTTAGTTTTTCTGTTACGTGCCGAGCCTTTGGGGTTGCTTGGTGACTTGAGCAGAAAGCAAAAGGCGTACTGCTATTTCGCTTGTTCCCCTGGGAGGCTGAGACAGCCGTGCCAAGGTCACAAGCTTCCCTATGCGTCACAAAGATGTTTCGCTCCACTTTCGGTGGGCGATTTTTCCTGTGAGGGTCCCCTGGGACAAGAACAGCTTGGGGTGTTCAGCCCCCCAGCATGGCAGAGCAGCACCGGGGCAGGGGTAACTCCTGGTGCCAGTGGAACAAGGAGCACAGTGCTGTCTCCACTTGATACCCAACGGCAGATGCCAGCTACAACAGACAGCTTTAGGACATGCTGATACCTTTTATGTGCAGCAGCGCCAGTACAGAGTACAAGTTTGGTGTTAATATGGAAATATGGATAAGAGCTTATGCTGTGACAATGATTTACTGCTTTGGTAACTGCACTTGATAACACAAATTTATCTTGGTCTCTCCACTTCAATTATATTTTTTCTAATATGTGTTTTGAAATACAGATTCTCTTGGTCACATGAATTTATAGGAGCCGCTGTGTGACTGAGACTCAATACAGGAACATTTCTTTGCATTATGCTCCAGTGTCTTCCCATGTATATTATACCTTGCTATATAATGCATATTTTTACACACTCTGTTAAAAAAAAAAAGTAAAAAGAGCATACAGGCTCAGGCGGCATCGATGGGATTGCTCAGCATTTGAAATCCGGGTGGGGGATATTTGCTTGCTGCCCAACAGGGCTGAGATTGAGAGGGACGGTCCAGAAGCGCCGCTCTGCCTGCAGCACCCCTCTGGTAGAGATGCTGTGGCTGCAGGGCTCTGCTTCCCGCTCAGCCAAGGGGACTGGCGGCTGGCAGCCACCCAGGAAGTAAGACTAATACCTCCTCCCCTTGATATGGCTTGGAAGGGATTCAGCAAGGGAGCGTGCATCCATGTAAACTATGTATTCTGCAAGTGTTTCCCTCCCTGTGTCTCAATCAATGCTCCTGGAAGAAAGCACTAACAAAGTTGCCCCCTTATGGTGGAGGTAGTAGCAGAAATCTGAACATCAGCACTCTGCCTTACCAAAACAGGGGACAAACCCCTGGTGGCCTATTCATGCCTTTCTAATGAGGTAACGGAGAAGCCAGACTGGTCCCAAGGAGTGTTATAAGCAGCAGTTAATCTCTAATGAATATGTTAGGCAAGAAACCACACCAGGCAGCTGCAGCAACCAGAAATATGTTCCTGCCACACAGCAGTAACTGAGGTCACTTTTCAGTTTACTTGAAAACACAGCTTGTGGTGGTAGTGGTTTGAATGCTGGACACGGGAAAGCAGATCTGACCCTTGAGTGGGAGTAAATGCCAGCGCTGCGTTTGGTCCATAAATAAAAAAAGCGTTGGAATTTTGCTAGGACAAGTCATTAGTCCACCTGCTTGCGCTTACCAGCTGATAGCTGCTATTATTCTTAGTCATTGTCCAAATTCCCACAAAGAGAAATGGGTCCGTTATTTTTTTGAGGCCTCTGTTGCTTTCACAGTGCTGCTACTGCTGCTCCTCTCCAGCTGGGGAGCAGAGCAGCTCTTTCTAATGCTTCTGGTAGGGCAGGTACGTGGGAGAAGATGTCAGGAGCTGGCAGGGTTGCTTGTCTGGAACAAGATATCCCACTGCAGCTTCCACTGAGGGGGGTGGACAGATGTCTTCTAGCAGATGCAATGCAGATCTTTTCTTCTCCAAACCCAAATGCATCTCCTTCAGTCATGTGTGGAGTCTGTGGATCCCACATATTTGACCTGATGCCGTGGCTCAACACTGTTAAATAGAGACATTCCTGGTCTTTTATTAGTCTTGTGATCTTTTTCTTCTGGGAGCTGTGCTGTCTCCTGGACGTGGCCACTGGAAATCCTGCTGAGATGCTCAGGGACTCGGCATGAGTTTGCACGTTTTGCTTACGCTAGCAGCAAGGACAGGGAAACTCCTGGACAGTTTTCATCAGTGGTGTGGTACAGGCCATCCTAAGGTGAGAATTATCTTTTGGAGTCTTGAGCCTTCAAGGAACGACAACACAGAAAACGTGAACTGGATTCACCCAGTCTTTCTTGCATATGTCCTCTTTGGGTCTGGAGCTGTTTTCTCTCCCTGAAGAGAATGTGGCTGATACTACCCCAGTAACACATCCCTACTTTAAGATCAAGCCATGCACAATACTTCAAAATCCAGTCTTGTTTCAGCGGATCTCTGTAGCTGCTCCTAGAGTCAGAAGGTGGGGAGATGGACACCGGAAAGCTGGGATCTCCTACAGTCACCCAGCTTCACATCATTGGATCTCCTCCCAGGGGGTTGCCTTCAGAGGGTTGTTGGAGCAATCAGCATTAAGAGAAATCTTGATTTATGAAGAAACTTGACTTTTTTTTTTTTTTTTTTTTTTTAATTTTTTCAGCAAACAGAGTTAAGGAAGTATCACCCATTTCTGCAAAGACCTAGTGTCTCTCTGGAATGACAGGTATTCTGAAAGATGTCAGAGATTAAAAAGGCAATGCTCCCTGAGCAATTTGATATTCAAAATTATGTTCAGAAGAGCTTCTGATGGACATTAGTAAGGAACATAGTGTAGTCATTTCCATTTCTGTAAAAGTGAGAGTAAACGGGTTGTCCCCCTGGAGGAGAGGGAAAGTGGAGATCTACAAAAAGCTGTTTCAGTTGTTTTTCCCCCCGCCCCAGGAAAAATGACCTAACCAGCTGTCATTATTGAAAAATACTATGCTTCTGCTTGAAAGTTGTGCCTTTCCTTTATTTGTACGCTTATCTTTAATATCTCTAATAGTTACCTATATAGTAGTGGAAGTGATTCCTGTATAGAAAAAGATCCGTTAAGTACATGGGAATATTTGGGTAGACAGAGTTATATAAAATGAAGACATCATGATCATCATCGTTATTATTACTACTGCTGTTAGATACATCAGCCGTATATAAGTCATTCTGTAAATATAACACTCTTTCCAAGCAGAAGTCAAGAGTAAAAGAAGATGTAAATTCTCAGTGTTTGCTGGTGTTGCTAAGACGTGTTGCCAGTGCTCAGTGAGTCACGGTTACACTCAGCTGAGCAGTGTAAATAAAGTATTTGCAAATGGTTGCCAGTTCCAACTCAGGATTCAATCCAACTATGTCCGTGCAAATATTTTTTATTTGCACAAATGTACAGCGCGGAACTTTTGTTCATGTAAGCATATGGAGTCTGGAAAGGTTTTCTGTGCTGGCGAGTGCCGTAGTGTGCAGACAGACCCAGCTGCAGGGTACTCTGTCCTTTTTCGGTGGAAGCGCGACTGCCTGTAGGTAGTTAGGTGAAGGATCGTCTGCCAGTTGGTGCTGGGAGAGGAGAGTTCCTGGGCTGTCGTTCCTGCTCTAGGGATTGTTGCTTTGGTTTCTGCCATGGCTGTTTTGTAAAATACTCGTTATCCCGTTTAGAAACAGAATGCGAACCTTTTCTTGTGAGCACTCGCTCCAGCTAAGCTAGGGAGCCACACTCTCCCGATGCAGAGACTTTTCCTTCTCCCTCCTCTAAGCATCTTGACTTTTTCACCGTATGGTAGCCCAGCTTGAGCCAGAAGACTGAGCTACAATCCCTATCTTCCCCAGAAGCTTCCTCCAAAAAGCATAGGTGTTTGGGCATCCTCAGAGGAGGCAAAGGACATACCTCAGTCTGGGGAAGGAGTAAATCTGCATCTACCCCTTCCCTGTGAAGAAGGCAGAGATGTGAATTGTGTGTGCTCTTCCTCTTCACTACAGTTGGCATGGAGAACTACTTGGATGAGGAAAGGTGGAGGGATGCAGGCAGGTGTAGGCAGGAGGTAGCCACCCCCGAGGTCCTTTTGGACATGCCAAAGGTGCTGCCGATCCCGTAACTCCACTGAAGTTCCTCTGAGGGTGTTTGCATGCCTGTGGGCAGGGGGAGAAAGAAGAAAGAGCCCTTGATTAGTCAAGGTCAGTTTAATTGAAATGTGGGCCTCAGAGCTGCATGTGAAAATGGCCCTTTGGCTCCAGAAGTTCCTGAGATGATTTGAAAGAAAACCATACGGTGTGCTTCAGGTCTCATGTTGCAGGGAAAGGATTTGTAGCACCTACGTGGGTGTTGTACCAGAAACGCATTAAAGACTGTGCAGTATCTAGGCATGCCCGCAGTGGGAATTGTGTGGGTACCACATGTAGAAAGAGCAAGTTGAATATAAATCCCACCCCACAGCCAATAAATCTAGCTTACATTCTTTCTTTCCCCCCTCACTCAGGAAAAAGTCCTGGAATCAGTCTAACAAAATACAAGTCTTTATGGTAACAAAAAAAAAAGACCGGAAGAGGCTGAGGGTGAGAATTGGGGCAGCTTTGGGAAAAAATGCAGCCTAATATTCTGCAAAAATCCTTTAGACCACTTTAAACAGAGGTCAAAGTTTCTAGATATAATCATATTTTGTTGCGGTTAGCCCCCCATTTCAGTCAGCTCTTCAGGGGGAATGGCAGAGGATGGGAGACAAGACTTCATAAGCAACAGGTACAATGTTGACTGGTTCCATTTTTAAGCATTCCTTTGTCCTTTACTTTGTCTTTACTTCTATCCCATAATAACATTATGAAGGGTAAGGAGTGATGTGTTTATTTGTGTCTGTCTAAATTCTGTCCTCCAGGAATGGGAACAAGGCTCCGTTTATCCTTCAGCTCAATGATGGTAAAATAGAATTACTGGTTAATGTATCAGGTTAAATTATTTTCCTTTAACACTGTAGGAGAAAAACCGTGCCCACTATCATCCTGATGTGAAAACCCCTGTGTGAACAGTCAGTGCGTGATCATCAGAGTCTAACTTCATAAATGTTACAAAACTTTTTTCAGTAGCTTGTTCATGCTTTTCTATTGGGTGCCAGTGCCGCCTGCTTAAATCCCTACTCTGATAGATCAGACTTTCTATGTACAAGTAAGTTTTTAGAACGCAGGACAACCAGGATTATGCCATGCGGTTCTGAGCAATGGGAAATTCCTGCAGCAGTAACTTGGTGCCCAGAGGTATTTTGTAGCTTCAGCAGGAAAGCTTCATTGACTTGCTTGCATGCCTTGTTTTTACCCATCCTAGTTTTCTTCTCCCTAACCAAAGCGCTTGGTCTTTTTCAGCCAAACAGAAGTAGCTGGAGTAAATGTTTTCACTGCAGCAGTAGTTTTGCTGTTAAACAATTAGAAAGTGAAAACTTCATGCCACTTCACATGTTTGGGTTTTGAAAACCGAGCTATTTTTTTAGACAAACTGGAAAATATAACCACAAATAACCCCTAAAGAGTTTTGCTCAGTTCCAGTGAGCTAACTGAAACCATAAGAGGAAGTTTTGTTTGTCCAGATATTTTCCTTTCCTCCTCAGAAATACACTTCCCATTTCCCAGCCCCTTGTGTTTGTTCCCCCGTGCCACCCAGTGCTCCCACCTGCTCCAAAAGCCGGGAGGAGCTGCAGGAGGGGGAGCACAGGAGTTTTGTGACTTACACAGCTGCCAGACTGGGTGCCCCAGCTTTGTGCGCCCAGATAAGGAGCCTGATGAACTCCCAGCCCCAGCCCACTAAACTCCGTGTTTGACCTTGAAAAGTGAAGGCATTAATCTGCAGCACCGCGCGCTCTGTCGTGCTCCTAATCCTCTTGCTGATGAAGGACAATATTATCATGTTGGCAAAGTCAATGGTAATGGCTTACGACAGCCTCCCTCCCTGCGGCTGCTTCTGCATTATGTTAACTTTATCTACAGATTGCTGAACCGCCGGCGGAAAGAGAGGGGGGAAGGAAAGAATTTCTACCTGACACATTAGACAATAACCTGCTTCAGAGGCGGCCATGGAGAATACTAAAGAGCTCGGGGAGTGAAAGGGCTCCGTTTCCAAGGGGCAGCCCCCCTGCACCCTGTTTTTGGAAGGCAGCCTGCAAAGGTGTGCTCGCTCCTGGGCTGGGTACCTGCCTCGTCACAGCATCACCATGCCAACAAGCGGAGGGATCGAGCTGCCGCCATTGATTTCTCATTCTTGTCTGCACTTCCTCCTCCCTCCAAAAAGTCACCTCCCCTGAAATTAGAAATGAGTTGACACCCCTCCTTTCCCTGTGTAGCAGCTTTCCTTCCTGAACTGCACCTCTTCCTTTGGTTCGGAGGAGAGGAAGATGTGCAAATACGAGACAGGGAAATGATGGAGAGTGAAAAGCCAGGAGGCATGGCAAGCTGGGCTGCTCAGAGCCCAGAGTGGACCAAGAGGTTTCGTTTCATCCTGTGTACTACTGAATTAATTTTGGATTGACGTAGAGAGACTTTGTGCAAGATCCTGGGGTGGATGCCCTGGCACGCAGAGCTGCTTGGAGTCTAATGGTGGTGCAGCAGTGCTCCGCGGATGAGGGCAGCCCGTGGCACAGCTCAGCTGCTCCTGAGCATCTCTCTGGGTTACCATGGGGGGGGACTGGGTGAGGAATAGGATTTGGGGGTTGCAAAATATCTCATGGCTTTGGCATTTCCTCTGCATTGGATTATCAGGTCTTGCAAAAGCTTTCACATAAAACAAGAGATGGAAAAGGACTTTGGGGAAGCCCCCTGCCTGGAGAAGTCATGGGGAGGCCCCAGTTGATGTGTTTAACTTGGAACCAGGGCTTGTATGTGAAGGAGGCCACATCAGTGCCTTACATCCCACCTCTAGGGTCAGGAGCTTTCTTCATCCTCCTCTCCCCTGTCCCTCCACATTTAATCATGTGGAGAAGGCAGAAGAGCCCCAGTGGATGAGGCTGAGAGAAGTGACTGCATCTTCCCATGCTTCAGGCAGTGATTCAGCACGGGTTGGAGTCTGGCTTTCACATTATCCCTCCAGCATTCCTCCGTCTTCCTCTCCCTCATCTTTGTCATCCGGGCTTTGGGAAGCCTTCGCATCAAAATCAAAAGCTTCTATGTCAAATCTACATTTTTCAGGCCAAAGCCAGAAAGTTTAAAAAATCCCTGCCTATGGGCCCTGCCTGGCCCGAAATATCCACAATGCCCGCCATCCCCCTGAGTGGCCCTGAGAAACCACTTACTGCTCTGGGAAGGGGTCTTCAGTGATGGCTTCCACAGCTGTCTTGCACACCAGCATGAAGCCTCCTCCTGCTGGATCCAGGGATTTCAGGGCCAAGTGAAGGGTCTCAAGTGGACCTCAGGGCTCTTATTCCCCAAAGCAGGGGGTCAGGATGGATTTTCCTTCAGATTGGTGCTTAACCACATGGTTAATTTAAAGCACGTGCTGCACTTTTGCTGAAGCTGGCTGGGGTTGAAGCATATGCTTAAAGTTAACTACAACTTTATGAGGCTGCAGACTCAGGAGGCTATCTGTGTTTGAGGATATCCTCGTGTTTGCCAAGAATGTTTGCTTGTGCAGACATTTACAGAAACACCCCAGTACAGATAAGCCCAAGCAACTGCTTTCGTTCCAACAAACATTCTCCCATCGTTATCCGCGTGGTGTTGTTCCTGCAGCACTTACCCAGTCTCTTCCCCTGGGTACCATGTGGCCAGGCAGCCCCAGAGACCCTTGTTGGTCTTCCTCCAGCACCAGCATTTTCCTTCCTTAAATACAGTTTCAGTAGGAATCAGTGTCTACATTGGCTCATGGCAGAGCATCCAGGCTACAGGGAGCTCTTGGGGTGGGCAGCGCATCACTTCAGCCTTTCCACCCAAAGGGTCATTAAAGGCTGTCACCAATAGTGGTGTTTCTGTATTTCCTTTGCCCAGAAAGAGCAGTAAGTGAAGGGGAAGATCTGAAGTTTTCTTGCATGATTGGGCAGTGTGTAATACACATTAAAGATGGTCTGAGAGAGAAAACCAACTGCTGTGGGTTGATATCCTCGGCATTTCTGGAGCCCGGCTTTATCAAACAGCCACAGAGCTTAGTAAAAGGAATAAAAAGATCTTCCTTGTCTCCTTCCATCTTTTTCCCTCTTTAAATCAATCCCCTGCCCTTCCCACACATATTGGCAAAATGACCATGCCTTTCACCTTTCCCACGAGCAGCAATCATTCTCCTTTGATTTTCCCTCCAGCCTCTGGGCTACTCCACGCTGTTGCCTGACCTTCAGCAGGCTGAGCAAGGGGAAAGCATCTGTGCCTGCGTGTCTCCAGGGCTGGTAGTAGAAGCTGCCACAGAGCAACATGGAGCTGAGGGAGACTGCAAAAGCTGTTTGCACCCCCCCTGGGGATGATAGTGGTCATTACAGGGCCAGATTGTTTCTAATGGCAATCCCCACAAAGTGATACAAGAAATAATACCTCTGTGAAAGGGCCAGAAATAATCACAGCGGACACCAAGGTTGCTGCAGGAGTGGTTCATTGCTGGGTGGAGGGGAGCCCATGGAAAAACAAGGCATGAGGTGGGGGAGAAACCGAGCTAGTGGCCAGGCTTTGTAAGCTTTGTGGATCATGGTTCCTTGTTTTTTCATAGCCTTCCTTCTTCAGCAGTGTGTTTCGGGTTCTCTCCCTTGCATTTGGCTCCAGGACTTGCCCTCAGTGCCCAGAGCAAAGCAAAGCTAAACTCCAACCTCGGGGTCTTTGTCCTGGTGGTACAGAGGTATTATTGTGCAATTCCTTTTGGCTGGAGTTTAATAGGTTGTTTTGCCAGGAGGCTCACCTGAGCTTTGGCTGTTCACATCTATGCTTCTGCTGGACTACATCCGATGTCTTCGCTCAGGACTTTGTGGGAGTTGTGCGTCATGGATGTAGGGCAAGAAACTTTTCAACCTTTCAAGGGCTGAAGACCCTGCCTTTGTCACTGAAGTGCTTAGGCAGGCAGATGCCCCTCTCAGGGATGTACCCGGGTGGAAGGGGGTGTGTGTGTGGGTCATACTGACCCTCAGTGCTGGGCGTACAAACCTTAGTGTGACTCTGGTGGGAGCAGTCCTTTGGAAGGGTTGTGCCGAGTGTTAGGAGAGGAGGCAAAGAAGGGAAACAGTTGGAAAGAGGAAAGGGAAATGCACATTTGAGGGGCTCTCTTTTACCTAAGACATTGTATGGTTCAGTCTAAAACCAGGATTTTTTTCTTTGTTGTCCTCCTTGTTTACTGTCTCCGCAACAAGGTAGGGCTGAGCAGGAACTTCAGCTGTTTTGAACTTTAGGTGATGTGATGACAGAAAGAGTTGGCTCCATTTCTGTGGCTGCTTTTCCCTCCAAGCCACGTGTGCCTTCTGCAGTCTCAGCCAGCCCCGGTGAGATCAGTACCTCTCAGTGCTGAGCTTCAGAAAGTCCCAGCTTTAGCACCGACCTCCTCTCCTCTTGCTGTGAATCATAACTTTTGGGAGGGGGCAGGAATCCTCTGCTGATCCCGCCAGCTGCTTTTAAGCAAACCCCAGACCCTGGGGGGCAGAGGCACCACTCTCCCCACTCCTCCCCACCTGCCCCCTAGCCCACAAAGACGTGTGAAGTTTTGTGAGCTTTTCTCCCATGCGTTTGGCTGGGATTCTTGTCACTGTCCAGACACCCATTTATGAACAACAACAGCAGAGAAGAGGTAGGTAAATCATTTCAGGTTTGTTGGAAGGTAAATACCGTTCCCTCCATTGCCCCTGACAGCCCGCGACACAGCTGAACTCCCCCCAGGAGCACACTGCCATTAATCACCTTCAAAATGGATCGTTCCACCTCGCAGTTTTTGCTGTGGCATAAGGTTAGGCTGGAAAACTGCTTCCAATCCCACACGCTCCTCGTTTGGGGAAAATCCGACGCTGGAGGGGAGCCAGCGCTCACTTATCTGCCTTGCTTCCAGCTGCTGAGAAGAATGAAATGTTTTTCATTCAGTTGTTGTGCTGTGTTTTTCTTTTCCTCTTCACCTCCTTTTTTCTTTTTCTTNAATGCATCTGAGAAGAGATGAGGGGGAATCCACTTATCGCTGGCTGCACAGGGCTCCGGTGCTGAGCCGCAGCAGGCGCCGTGTGTGCGGGGCCCTGCTAGCACCATTATAGCTTTGGGATTATAAAATGGCAGTCCGCACACTGGTAATAAGAAAAGGAGGAGAGAGGATTATAATTTTTTTTTTTTCCTGAAAGGGGTATGGATTATCTGTGCCAATAAACATCGCTGCGACATGCCTGTGTTTTCTTACAATGGATTTGTTGGTAACGTTTAAGTCTCCAGATGCAGTTTGTGAGGACCAGCTCTGAAAGTCTGCTGCAGTCAGTGGGAGGTTTTACACTGCCTTCCTTGGGCTCCAGAACAGCCCTTTGCTGACTTGTTGTCCCCTCTCCTCTTATTATTGATCTTGAAAAAGCTTCGCTTTTTTAATTTGCCTTTACTGAAAGCTGAATTTTGCCTCCTGCCTTGTTCCTTCCCCGTACCAGCCCCCTCCCCAGTAATGTGCCCCGTGTTCCCGCAGCCCCAACTGCGTGCTCGCTTTTCTAACCAGGGTTCTGCCTTGCCACAGCATTGCTTTCCTTCCCAGAGCTGCCAAGAGAAATGAGCCCTGAAGCTTGAGGCGAAGCAGGTCCTAAAGGCTTTGTAGACCCAACTACCACTTACCTTTCACATCTTTAGTTAAAAACAGGTTGTTCGCACTGATTTCAAAGCAGTTGCAGCTAGAGGCAGTGGTCAGTCCTGAAAATAGCCAGTCTTGAGCATCAAGGAAGGGATTTACATGGGATTTCCAGAGGTGTGTTGCAAACTTAGCCAGGGCTACTTCCTTCCACTAGCTAAGGAGAGGGTAGACTGTTCCCTGATGTGGAGCTGGGACTGATCACATGGGGAGAGGATGAACCTACATGCCTGGGGACTGGCTCAGGCAGAGGTGACTCCCCTGCTGGTGCAGGCTGGGACAGTCTGTGTGTCTTGGCCAAATGGACTGCCCCAAGCATTGCCCTTCACCAGAAGCTACCAGCATCTGGAGCACTGACCCATCAGCACACCTCTGTGTGCTCTGGAGGATGCTTCTAGGGCCCCATGCCTACAGACTAAGCTCACGCAGTCCATTGCCAGCAGTGTGTATAGTGGGAGGATGGGTTCTGCTCCTTCTTGCTCGTCTCTTACAAACATTGAACATAACTTTATTATTGCAAAGGGACCTTAGGATGCTCAAGCGTAGTCTTCTCAATACACCAAGCAGTGCCTTCCATCCTGCAAGGTGCCTTGAGGCACCAGCATCACGTGGCTGAAGATCAAACCTTGCTCTGGTCTCCCACAAGAGATCTATAAAACAGAGCTTAATGTCGCTAGACTCTCTGACTTGGATTTCTAGTGAGCTTTGGACACCTAGCTCCTGTGATCTCCCCAAAACTCCTCCGAAATGATGGGCTGTAGGGGCCCAAACCCTGTCAGAGGTGCCAGCTCTGCTAACCCAATACTGTGGAGAGGGAAGAATGGCAATGTTAACAACAGACACTTTGCTTGTGGAAGCAGTTAATCAGAATGATTATAATTAGCACTTAACAGCCTCTGGACACTGTGCTGGGCTTTTCCTGTCCTACAACAGTGTCTTACTGACTCATTACCTGCAACACGTAATTTTTAGTGCTGCTAAAACCGGTTGCCTCAGGAGGCTCCCAATGCTCTGGAGAGGAGAGTGCCTTCTCCAGCAAGGTGCGTCCCTCCTTAGCGTTGCTTTCCCAAGGTCTGCGTGTTAATCTCATGGGTGGAAGCAGCCAGATGCTAATGAACAGAGCCGCTTACTTTTCTCCCCCATATTTTTTTACCACAGGCCTTCTTCTCACTCCACCCTCCCAAGCTCCCCACAACTGTTTAAAACACTGTTCGTCTTCTCAGACTGCTTTTAATTGCTGCACCTCACCCAGCAGGCTCACAAAAGCAGATGGAAGGCTCAAAGGTCTCCCTTGCTGGAAAGTTAGGATTTTTAAATTTGGAAGACCTCAATGAATAAAATATTCCTCATTTTTCTAAGGTCAGGTGTAGCAGCCGGGCCTCGTGATGTGCCTTTTCCTCGGGACGTCTGCTTGCTGGAATCTCATTAATGTACGCTTGTGCAACATAAGTAAAACCTAAATAGGACAGAATGTGGCTGTTTCACTTTTTCTCATCTATGGATCTAGTGTGAGGCAAGTGGACCTTGTGCCACTCTTTTTTACCCTCTCTGCCCCACTAATCAAATTTATTCTTTCACTCGATGCCTACCCGTCCTTCATATTCTTGCAAATCTCTGCTGATTTGGGCAGGATTCAGGGCAAAATGGTACCTGGAAACTAGATGAGGAGTCCTTTGTGCTTCTGGCAGTATGGATTTTTGCAGCTCTGGCTGTTTGTATTGCTATCGTCTTGTGTGAATGAGGCCAGCGGAGTGACCCCAGATTTCCATCCTGTTTAGCTGGAAGCAGAGTGCAGCTCTTGGTTTCTAAATTCATAAGTCACCATCAGAACATCCATTTTAATAGAGTTCAGGCTATACACCCTTGAAGGAAATTGTTCTGCAATAACCAGCTCATGTGTAATAGTTATGCCCAAAGTGAAAGCTTCTCGCTGCAGTGTATGATTTGACTCCTCCCTGAGGTACACTTCTTTGATGAGTTACTATTATTATTTATTATTTCTACGGTAGCATAAATGTGCATGGCACTTTACAGCAAGCACAGGACAATATCCCTGCCTTGAAGAGGTTACAACGTCCCTGCCCTTAACTCCAGCCAAACTTGTGACATGATGCAGATAAATAACCAGCATGCAGGGAAGGA
Source organism: Burhinus bistriatus (assembly GCA_013397275.1). Classification (NCBI taxonomy): domain Eukaryota; kingdom Metazoa; phylum Chordata; class Aves; order Charadriiformes; family Burhinidae; genus Burhinus; species Burhinus bistriatus. Next base: position 585,707 of record VYXH01012749.1, read on the forward strand.
AGAAAGAGTTGCCAGCAGGAGTAATGTAGCCTCAGTCCCCACTGCCTGTTCATGGATGAAATACCAGGCATTAACTCAAATGGAAAGAGGGAAGTAGCAGGGAGAAACAACTAAGAAACTAAAGCTGCATAGCACCAGGGAATCCACAACCACACGATATCTCCATGACCAGGAAAGACTTTTAAAGGAAAGTTTAGTGAGATAGTGAATGAAGGAATGGTACATGCTCCCTCCCTTTTAACTATGCTGCTCGACACTACATGCCTAGAGGCTGATCTTTGTATGTCCCATACAGGACTCTCTGCCCCAAATGGCACGCTGGCTCCAGGCAATGCCATCGTGTTCATGCGCTGTTAGAAGTTGGTGCCCACATGAAGTGCAGCCCAGCCTGTAGTGTCTGCAGTGTCATCTCTGGTGGGGTCTGGGCCCTGGAAGAATTTCATCCAGAGGTGTTTTCCATGTAAATGTGTTTTTCTCCATGCACTTCACCATTTGTGAACACCTTCTACCTGTACTCCCCAGCTCTACATAGGAAAGATCCCTGATGGCTGGCTGTGTGTCTCCCATGGCACATATTCATACCCTTCCAGTAATGTATTTGTGTGAAAAGAGCGTATTCCTGAAAGAAGAACTGGGGACCAGACTGGTGGCTCAATCACGTGAAAAAGGGGGTACATTCGCAGCATTGGAGTACCCCAGAGCAGAATTTGGGAGCTTTTTTTATTTATTATTACACTGGACTTGGTTGAATACTAGCATATGTCTCCGTTTCACAGGTTGGAGTCCAGAGCTGGAATCCATGTGTTTCTCCTGGCAGTAGTCTTTCTCGGCCTCCGCCACCCATCCACCTTCCTGCCACAGAATAGGCTTCCTAAGCCCGTTCCCCAAATCTCTAGACAGGCTGCGGTTGCCCCCATTTTACACAAGCACAAGACAAACATCTGTTGCAGTGCAGCTCCAGCAGCCACGGGCAGACCTGGGCATGTGATGGAAAGGAAGCTGTCGCAAGAGGTTTTGCCATGCCTCGGAGGCAGGTTCTTTAGCGCTGTACAGCCGTTTTTAACTACTCTGCTTTCCTGTAAGCACACTCCTCCTGTATTCTCTGCAGCAGCTGGGCTGAGCAGAGCAACATTGCTTTGACACAAACGTTTTTGCCAGGGATTTCGCAATTGGCTGCCCTCCCTCACCTCCGAAACAGGACTTCTTGCCAAGTACGTGTTTCCCAGCAATGCACTTCCAACCCTGTCACCTGCAAACACAATTACTCCTTGCTTTCCATCAGCTTCATTAGTGTTGGGGATGGAAAAGGACTGAAATGGAGCATGCAGCGTTCACCAGGGGGCACACGTTGTTAGCAGGCAAAGGAAAAGGACATTTGCCAGACCAGCTCTGTCAAACTTATTGCAGCTGTTCTTGGTGAAGCTCTCACTCTCTGATACAAGTCAGTGAGGTGTGAAGAAGGCTTCTGGGAGCTGGAGAAGGGATCTTATTAGTATTGGTATATTAAGCATGCAGAGAATGTAGCTGTACCAGATCCACCAATGCTGTTGGCTCTGACTGGGACTCAACACCTTTCCTTCTCAGGGGTGGTGGAGGAGGTGTTGGTCAAGAGTGGCTGTTCAGGGACTTGAATAGAGAAGGTTTGATCTTTTTTCATGGTCTTTGACATTAGAGTTTGTTTTCAGGGGGAAAAGCAGCATGGTCATTTAGTGCATTGCACAGCAGTCTTTGGTAAGCACAGGAGAGATGATTAAGGCTTTCTTGCCAATCTCAACTTTGAGAACTTTGCTTTCTTTTTTGAATCTATTTCCTAGATTGCGAGAACCTCAAGATGTCTGCAGTAGGTGTTGCCTTCCCTGCTCCCTCCCTGCTTGGTTAGGATGGTGGCTTTTTCATTCTGGGGGTCAAGTTTTCCACAGGGTCTCAACAAGTGCTTCTTCATGGCAGATAGTGTAGAAGTGGTGTAGATGGTCTTTGGTCTCGTGGAACTTGAAGTCTTGCACGGTCACTTGCCATGCTGTGGACAGACAGGGTCTTTCTTGAGAACCATGCTGATCTCCAGTTCATGTTCGTGGGAAAGATAAGTAGTTTGGGAGAGGTGAAGAAAGGAGGAGAGGAAGAGAAATCATATCCTACTCTGTGTGACCATTTTCATGTCAATAAATTGGAACTGATTGCTGAAAACATAGCAACAGCAGAATTCTCCTGCTAAAACCCAGAGGCCAACTCCAACATGGAGAGTCTGGTATCCTCTACATGAGCAGCCTGAAGTGCTGAAGGAGCATGGTGGATATGGTTGAATAGTCCATTTCTAGTACCCAGTACTGTGCGTTTGGCAGACTGGTTTTAGGCAGCGGTGTGGCCAGGGGGCTAACTTTGGTGTGTCACAGTAGGCAGTTGCAGCCTGTTCCTACCCATCCCTAGGAGTGAAATTTAGCTTTTCACTGACTTTTCTGCTACTTCCTAGCCTCCTGTGGCAAGGATTTGAGCTTTTCTGGCACTGCACACTGTGAGAGCTAAGCCCAGGATCTGCTGCCTGGCTCCCGGTATTTTTCCCTTTAACAGGAGTTAGTGGAGTTGCTTCACCTGTGTTTGTATCTCATGGGGGTACCATGGCCCCTAGGGCTGCAGAGGTCTACCACGGTTTGTGCACACACTCATCACTTGTGGAAAGACCAAAAATGGAGGCAGTTCTCACAAACACCACTGTGTGAAAGCAGCAGTAAAAAAATACATGTATTTTAATCCAATCTGGATTGGATTTTGTGGTAACAGCAAATTTCATCACAGAGAACTCAATTTCTGTTGATTTTCAAGTATAGAGCACAAAAGCCTCATGTTCTTCCAAAACGGGCAACGTTTTCCTGGCATCCATTGAAAATGTGTCACCGCTTTTGTTAATGTTATCAGCAACAAATTTGAGCCGAAAGCAGGCACTAGGCACAGGCAATTTTTTCATGAGTCATTACAGTTTGGCAGGCTGTGGACAAACGGAGGAGTGTTACGCGACGTTCATAGTTAGAGTCTCCTGTAGTAACTGGCAGCTTGTTTTCGGCAAAGAGCATCATGCCGCGAGGTTGAATCACCCCTCTGGCAGCAGAGGTGGTGGAATGTGACTGAGGAGGAAGTGATGGGCACAGGGATCCCTCCCACCTGCTCCTTTGGGAAGCCTCAGAGCATGTGTCCAATGAGCCTGTGCTCTGAGGCATTTCTTTGGAGGCAGCTGGCAAGATGCACTTCTCACCTTCATGGATAGAAACATGGAGGGATGGGGAGATGCATGGAAAGAAAGGAGGAGATGCTGTTTGTCATACTGACCTTTTCTTTCCTTTGTTGTCCTCCTACGCTTCCCCCCTAAGCTTTTGCTCTTGCTCAAAACTTGCTGCAGGGCTGAAGGAGGGAGAGACCATGCAGCTGCATGTTGACCTTCTAGCTGGAGCTGTGCAACAACCAACTGTGAGCTCGTATTTCATTTCCCCAAGAGCTTTGGGCAAGGCAGGCTGCTTCCAGTGAGTGATTTACCCAGTGGATTTTGAATGCTGGCAGAATTCATTATTTTGCTAGTATGTTTCATTATCCAATTGTCTGCGTGCGTTCCCAACACCTTGCTATCTGAGCACCTTCAGGTAGTGCCGTGAGCAATTCAACTAGTGTCTGCTTTGTGTGGTTTGTTTTCTCATCCAATTCCCCAGGAGAAGTGAATGCAGGAGAGTTGGGGGCAGGGGGAGATTGTTGATTTGTTTTCCATTTATTTATTCATAGCTAGTGTCTACACAGGTTTGTGTTCATGTTAGAAAAAACTTGCTGAGGAAATGTTCCTCACACTTGGAGCTGGCCTTCTTGGATAGGCTCTTTTCCTGGATTCTGTTTTGCAGCACAGGCAGGCTGTTATCTACCTGCAGAGTCCCCCGTTGTGCCACAAAGCAAGGCTGCCCACACAGGCCTCACCACGGGCTGTGTGTGTCCTAGATAGCCCAAGTCAGTGCCATGGAGTACCTTCCAAATAAGGGGCAAAACCTTGTCCTAATTTGCTTTTCTGTAGGGAGTAGGTGTAAAAACCAAGAGGCTGGTCAGGGTGCCTTGTGTTCCTTAGAGGCTGCGGTCGAAGAGCTCAAATGTGACTGTAGGCTCTTTCAAGTATTTCTCTCTGCCAACAAACTTTTGCTTGAATCAACTTCATCCAGATGTTGCTCTTGGCCAAGCACTGGCCCATGTTGACAGCAGTCGTGTGGTGAAACAGGAAGCCTCTTGCAGACAGCTGACGCTGGAATCCATCTTATCTGACCACTTTGCCTTCAAGCTGCTTTTGGTGATGGAGCAAGTCTGGAGAGAATGGGTCTTTGTGTGAATGTTGTGGGGGAAGTGCAGGTTCCTGTCGCGGTTTGGGTGTATCCCACCGGGAAGGCCTCCAAACATTTCTCACATCCGCTGGATCCATGCCACCTTGCAGGCAAAAGAGCAGTACTGCTCACTCTTTCATTATCAGCCAGTAGTATGGATGTGACATACTGCTTTCATTATCTTTATTTTTAGCCTCTGTCTCCTTCTACCACATCTGTTCCTTTGCAGGCTGTGCACCATTAGCCAGGAGCAAATGGCCAGAGATGGAGGAGGGAGATCTTTGCCGATCACACCAAGAGGCTTGTGAGAGGCCAGAACTCTAGATTTGTGAAGTAATTGTTCCCAGGTTTATTGCTGAGCCTTTGGTATTATGGGAAGCAGGACCTCTCTGAAACCTCCCATCCTTCACATATTCCCATCTTTCTGCTGTGTCCCAAGAGGTGTTTACTGAGAGCAGCCAGCTGGGATAGCTGTCCGCAAACAAGATCTCAATGCTCCTGAGCCATCTAGGTTTTTGTACCAACAGCAATGCCAACATGGCACCTTTGTAATACTCATCCAAGACAGCAGAGCTCTTCCCACTGACTCTTCCAGGGGCTGGACTCCCCACTGGCTGTCCTGTGGGACTCCCCAGAGTCGCCTTCTGCTGTGGTAGTGCAGAACGCAGTTAGCAAGTAGGTTCTCATTACAGCCAGAGTTACTCTATCAGCCCTTTTTATCTTCCTCTATTATATTCCTTGATTCACCACATCCTCCACGCACAGCCAACCCCTTTCATTCACATTCAGATTAGCTTCTTCCTCCACAACCTCCACTCTCCTTTCCACTGCTCAGAGCTCAGTCTGTAGAGAAAGGATGTTTCAGAGGTTACACTGAAAGAACAGTAGCTCCTGTGATTTGTATTCATTCCATGTCTGGAAGATCAGACTGTAGAAGACTTCTTCACAGGTCCTGTGAGGAGCCACTTGAGAAGCTGAACCCTCAGCACCTCACCTCAATTTAATCCTTTTTAGTTCCCAGTGGATCTGATTAGGCTGACAAAGAAATGAAGTTGCCAAAGCACTTATTATAGGCAGAGACTGGGCAAAATGAGACTGAAGAGGATAGAGTGAACAGTGTTTCTTTGTAAAGGTCTCCAAAATGCCCTCACCTGATAAGCGGAAGTGGCTTGTTACAGAGAAATGGGCAGAAGCCCCAGCAGTTACCTGCTGAGATTACATTAATTTTAATTCCAGAACATCAGCAAAACTGTTACGGTCCAAATAGCTTCCTCAAGACTGGACTGAATGAGCTCCAGGTGGTACCATGAGGTCAAAGACTCAAGGAAAGGTATATGGCCCACTGAGAAGTGGACTTTCAAAAGAGTCTCTGGGTCACCAAGAAAATGTTCTGAAGCAGTGTGACCAAACTGATACAATCATTGAACCTAATCTCCTCTGGTCTAAGTCCTCTTGTGCTTGCAGTAATCCTTGTACAAGTCGTAGAGTCAGTGTGGTCCCCATATGCTATATGATTTGCAGATTGTTCATGGTACTTACAGGTTGTGGTGGCCCACAGCAGAGGAATGTCATTTGTTGGGCACGTAGCAGCTTTGTGGTGCATCAGGGAGTCCAGGATGTGTTTGCAGCATTTTATCCAAAGCAGCAGTTTTCATTTTTGCTCTCAGTTGTAGACACTTCTCTCAAGAAATGGAATGTAACCAGGGACTGTAGACTCAGGCGTTAATTCAGACCCAGGAGAGGTAGATGAAACACTGTTTAAATGAAGACTAGCACAACGGAATGAATGCAGTAAGCTGCCTGTCTCATCCCATCCTCTCTCTCTGTCCTGGTATTTTGCTGGAAAGGGTTATTGTTAGATCTCACTGTGTAAATTACCAGTCTAAATATCCCCTGACTCACACCGCAAATGCTACTAAGGGATTCAGTGTAGTGTCAGTATAAAGCATGTCCCGGGCCAGATCCCCAGAGAAATCACTGCAGGATCTGGTTGACCTTTACATAGAAGATGGATCCATCTCACATACCTTTGGGCTCCTCAAAGTTAGACTTCCAGGCAAACCTGGTTTTCTGGGCTCCTATATTCAGAGACAGCCAGCTCTGAAAGATGGCCCTGCCCTTCCACAGAGGGTTCCTGAGGCCAGTCTCTCCAATAACTGGAGAAGGAGGCTACAGCTCTCTCTTCGACAGCCAGGCTAGGTAAGGTTGTTGCCACAAGGACTTTACAGCATGGACTGCTTCGCATTCCCTCTCCCTTGTCCCTTCTTGGTCACTAGGATGCATAATTTCTCTTGAGTACCTACTAATGTCTGAGCACTGAATTAGGCCTGTGGTAAGTATTATAACTCAAATCCTCTCAGCTCGATGTGGAACATATGTCAGAATGGATTTTTGCTCTATTATTGCTACTGCCAAAATGAAATTAAATTAATCCAGTGTGTGAAAAGTCAGGAAGAAAGCCCTCCATGACACAGCAGGGATGCTGCATGATTCTTTTGGCTGAGCCAGCAGCAAGATGAAGCTGGGAAGGTCTCTGCTTCGTGACTGAAAGGACCTTGAGGCCATGGTCCCCAGCCTGCCCTGGTAGCTCAAGGCTGATGCGTTCCTTGGGTTTGTGCTGAGCCAGCCCAAGTAGCTCTCATCATGAAGGGAAAATACCCCACAAACACGTGATGTTTATACAGCGCCTGGTTTTTACATCTTGAGAGTATGTTACAGACCCTAAGGAGGTCCTTCTCCTTCAAGCCACGGCTGAGTTACTGCTTCACCAAAGAACATGTCTTGCTATCTCTGCTCTGGGTTTGGCTGATGAAACAGTGGCATTTCCATGCTGTTGCTTGGCCTGTCCCAGAGAGATGAGAGCAGCAAACTGGGCACGCAAATGATGAACTGATCCTGGCACTTGGATTTCCCAACAGAGAGCTCAGCTCTGAGTCCTGAGAAATCAGAAAGTTCCTTCCATTTACCACGGCTTGGAAACATGAAGGTGAGCATCTGCACTCCCCTCAGCCATTCCCACTGGCACTATGTGTGTCCCACAACCCGAGAGTGACATGGGCCAGCTCCAGCCAGCTCTGCCATCCTTCCTTTTGAAGACCAAGGGAGGCAGCATGTGCTCCGCCCACCTCTGGCCAGCTGCATGCAACACAGAGCCCTCTCCCCAAGCCATGCGAGCTCTTGGGCACCAGAGGAGGAGATTGCAGGTGTTTCAACGCTGTTACCAGCCCTGAATGGCACGCGTCATTTTCCATCTCTGATGCAGCTTTTATTCATGTGTGCACTGTGGGTGCCTCCTTGCTTGCTCTGGAAAGCCTTGTTTCTCCTTGCCTCCCTCCTACTCATGTCTCTGCCTGGTGAGCCACCGATAGTCCCCTTTCTCATCCTTCATTGGAGTCTTGCTGTCCTTGCCTCGGTCATGGCTCTGGCATAGATAAGCTTTTGGAGGTGCTGGCGAGGGGCATTGGGGCTAGGTCCTGGGCTGGCTGTGATTGGCAGGATGTGATGGGCAGGATGAGGCAGGCTGCTTGGCTCTGAGTGGTGGCTGAACAACCCACAGATCCATATATCCAGGCATGAGATAGCAGGCTGACTTTGATCTGGCTGGTGCCCACTTGCAAATCAGCTGTGCTTCTGGAGCAGGGAGTCCCACATCTAAAACACCCACTTGCAAAACACCAAGCTGCTCAGAGAGAGCCAAGCTTGCGGGTCATGACAATCATCAGTCTTTTGTCACCAGCGAGGCAAGCTGACTCATGAAGGAAGAGCTCAAGTGAAGCATGGAGATGAATAAATGGGCTGCCGAGCAGCTGTTGAAGCAATGGCTTGGGCCACTTCCTCGCTAGGAGAAGCCTCCAGAGCCCCACCTGGCTTGGCCAATGGGTGAGCAGGTACTGAATTACACTTTGTGGGACAAGCAAGGTGGCAGTTCCCTGTCCCAGCCCTCATTAGGGTCTGTAACGCAGAGGTTCCTCACACACTGCTTGCTAATATGTCTGGTCAACACCAAACGATCATCCCTAACACGGAGCCTGCCCTTTCCCCCGCTGTTCAGTGCTCAATGGCTGGTAATTTCTCTGGCATGTAAAAGCTTTGGAAAATTAATGTAGAGCACAGGTTCACACCTTGTCACAAAGATGCAAAGTTTAATAAACTGTGGAGCCAAACTGTTGGCTTCTTCGCATTAATGCAGGCAAGCAGCTGGAAATAGCTCTACAGAAGAAACTCGCAGCAGGATGCCAGAGTCAGAGCACCCAGAAATTCCCCAGCAGCTGCTTTGCTCAGCTGCTGAAGCGATTGCCTCTGGAAACAGGGACTGTATTGAACCAGCCGAAGAGGTTGTCCCCCAGGACAGAAAAGATAAAAGCGCATGTACAATCTTGCAGAGATCNCCCTAGAGCTTTCTGCAACCCTGGTGGTCTTTTGTAGAGAGGTCCTTTGGTTTGGGTGTAATCGCATGTTTTGTGCCACCTGCTTCAAGCAGCAGCTGTTGGAGCAGGGTTTGTGTGGTGCAGCATCTTGGCTTTCACCAGGGGTTGGAGGGATAAACCAGAACACCCAAATCACCACTAAACATGTGTTGATATATAAATATGTATTTACTGAAGGAGAAGGGAGATAGTTTCTACCGCTGAAGCGTTCCTCTGCATCTTACAGCAACCTGATTACTTTGCAGACTGTGTCCTTTCCCAAAACCGCTCCCAAAGACCGTTCCACTTGGGCTGGCTGAAAAGCGTCTTAGTTTTCAGGTATAATCCTGGGTGATCAGCTCAGATGCTGCCTTTGCAGCACAGGGTGGGGGGTTCTCACCGAGGGCATGGCCCATTTCAGAGCAGCATTGGCAGCAGGGGAGCGTGGCGTAGGCTTGCCGCGGTGCTGCGGGGCTGGCTCTCTGGGGAAGGGGGGCAGATACACGGCATTCAGCCCCCACGCCCGTGGGCTGCAGAGCCTCAATTCTTATTCCCACTATAGGATCCACCCACTGCCTTTAATGATTCATATCACTCACTTGTATCACTTAACCCATTCTTAAAGCATGCACTTAAATAATTTTCCATCTGTTATTTAATCATATTTCCTAGGCCTCCTTTCCATCAGTGCTCCAGCTGGGAAGGGAACTAGTTCAAGAGCATGAATGAGGAAGAGTCGTGCACTCTGCCAAGTGCTGTGGCTGTGGCATGGGAACAAACGTATGGATACTGGTTTCATATCCTACAATTGCTCTCTTGACTTGCTCTGGCAAAGAATATTAGCACCGTTGTCTCTGCAGCTCCTATTCCTTCTCTGGTGTTGTTCAGGGGGTGTCATGAGCTGTGCTGCACTGATAAGTGTTCTTCATTGCACGCCCAGCCACAGAGCTCGAGGTTTCATGGACAGGAACGCTTTGGCTGCCTGTGGTTCTGGAGAAGGTCTTGTCCACGGGCAGTCTGGATGCTCTGGCACCAGAAGGCAAACAAGAGGAACCCAGTCCGTTTTGTTTTGTTTTGTTTTGTTTTGTTTTTTAAAAAAAACCACATTTTTTAAGCTTATCTTGTACGTGCTTAGCACCTGAATTGTGGTATTTCACTGCTGGCTTTGGCAATAGTGGAAATATCTAAAACTTCAGATGCCAACAGGATGTAAATCTTCTGCAGGAAATCCCTCGACATTAGAGTTCCTCTGGGTTTCAGTGGTGTCTTCATGCTACCCGGAGTCCCAAGTACTGCAAAATGAGTCAATCTGGGTGTTTCACCAAGTGCAGAAAGTACACAGGGCATACATAAGCTTCTTAAAAGAGGCCCAGTGATCTCTGAAGGGATCAGTTCATCTGCGTTCAGCTTCGCTGTGACAGTTCAAATGGTGGAAAAAATTATCCTCGTCTAGAAGCAGCTTGAACATGCCTTATTTCGGGACTGAGCTGAAAAAGGCCCCGTGAAGAATAGCTCCTGCAGAGGGAAGAGGAAGAGCCCAGATTAGTTACAACTGTCTAAGTGGGAAGGGTTATAGCTGGTTTTTATGACTGATTATCATGCACAGCGTGAGGGCTTATTGTGAGAGCTCGCGTGCTTCTCTCTTCCCAGCCATCATTTGCGCTTGCAGGTCCTGGTGAAGCAGCTGGCTGCGTTGTTGGCTGTCTCGGCACACGCACGGTAGGTCATGCTTATCACACAGGCAGCAAGTCCTGATTGCTCTGCAGGATTTGTTGCACCAGGAAAGATGTCTGGGTTTGACAGTGGCTGTAAGGTGGCCCAGCTCCCGCATGTGGTGTGGGGAGAAGCAGCACGCGACTCGCCGGAACAGCGTGGCAGGGCATGGGGGCATGGGGTAAGGCGCGGTGGCTGAGTGTGTGACATCCATCCCGCACTGCAGGTGTGCCAAGCTGGCAAACTGGGCCCTCTGCAGTCATTCGTGGTGACAGGAACACATAGGGAAGCTCAAGGAGAGAGTTTTCTGGGTTCTGGCATGCATGATTTGGTTTTGTGGATCGTTTCTCTTGCTGCAGGCTTCAGCATTTTTTATAGGCATGAGCTTTTCCCCCTAACAGTCATGAAAAAAGATACCTTCCAACACTTGCTTGAAATTGGAGTAAGAAACATGGGACAGCCTGAGAAAATATTGATATTTTGCAATTACTAGTAGTCATCAAGAAGCTCCAAAAGGCAGAATAAATTAACACGGTGGTTTTAAATATGGAGCCCATAACAAGGAGGCAATTAAAGCATTCCTTCTTAGTCATGCACACAACATCTGGACGAAGTGCAGGTGGAAGAGATCTGTCTTGTAAAGGAGGAGGGAAAAAAAAAAACCAAACCAAAAACAAAAAGAAAAGAAAACCCAGTGGCATGTTTCTTTTAAAACTGCTTCTTTCTTTGATATGTACGATACACTGGAAGAGACAAGGGAGGCAAACACCCAGTTCCCACCAAGTTGCTGCAAAAAATGAGCATGCCCGTGCCTTTGAAAAGCCAGCAAAGACTTTTTTGCACAGGGATGATGCAGCAGAAAGCCCAAGAAAGGACCTGCGTTGCTGTCCTCTGCATGCCGTCCTGTCCCCAAAGCACCAGCACCCTCAGGCTGGCAGCGGTGTGTGCAGGAACCATCTGCAATTCGCCCTCACTTCCCTTCGCGTGTCCTCAGAGAGGTGTGAAATCCAAAATGCGCATACTGCTTTCTGCTGAGGTAGAGTTTAACATTTTAATCTCAGCTTTGCCAACGGGAGAATCCAGAGGGGAAGCATGGCCATAAAACTACACGGCCATTTGTAGCATTTTAATAAAGGGGATGGATCTTGCTACATCCCTCTTTAGCAGGTGGCCATTCCCACTTTGCTGACATGACCTCGGGAGCATCCTGCCTTGTGATGGGCTGGGTTGCCATGGAGACCGCCGGGATGGCATCGGTAAATGCACGGCAAGGTTATGTGCAAACAGAATATAGAGGCCTTGGGAGCGTGAAAATTAGAATAAAGCAAAATGAGATTCGTGTGGAAGTCAGAAAATTGATTAGGAAATACCTGCATTCGTCGAAGAGCTGCGGTCTTCCTTGGGTGATGGAGGTGGGGTATTGCAAGACAATACGTTATATTAACTACATTTCAAGAGGTGCTTTGTGCAGATGGTAGACCACAGTTGGGTAGTAGAAGGCCAACTCAGCTGGAGATTGCCTGGTGGTTTTTTTTTAAAAACTTGCTATAGCTGTTCACTGTTCTCTCCCATCATTCTGTCCCTTTGCCTCCGCCTTCCTCCTTGGATAAGTCTTTCCCATCTCCCTGCCCATTCGCATTTTTTCTGGCTTTGGCATCACTCACCTCTGAGGATGAGCCTTTCCCGCAGACAATGCAAAACCACCCTCAAGCTCTTTTCGAGAGGAGGAGGACAATCCTGGCGTGCTCTCCAGAACTGGGGGCTACCAGCCTGTCTCCTTGGGGAAGATGGGTGGTTATGGGTTTGCTGAGGGTTAGCAGCTCTGGCACTGAATTTCAGCGGAGCAGTTGGAGCCCAGGTGGGGTATAGGTGGATATGAAATCCCAGACCAGCCGTCCTCACTGCCCGCATGATTTATTTGTAAGTGTGTACTTAGAGGTGGCCTTGCCGTGCTCACACCTGCTCTGTACCACATAATGTACGCAAAGTCTTGAATCTTTCATTTGTTGCATCCTCTTTGTAGAAGGAAAGAGACAGCCTGAGCTGTTTCTTGCCTCAAGTGTTAACATTTTTCAAAACAGCCGTGGTCCTGTTCCCGTACAGCCCCTCGCCCAACAGTGCTGCGATCCTGCTGGGGGCTGCTACCCATGATTGCATTAGAAACAATAAATAGGAATCAGCTTTGTCAGGGTTTGATCTTGGCAGCATCCCTGCATGGTGTAGCCTCTCCTTTTCAGTGTCGACACCGAGCTGTGACAGCAGCGCAACGCTGCCGCAGTGCTCGGCTTTGATGTGAAGGCCAGCTCCTCTTGTCCAACGTGCTGCACGGCGTTAGAAAGGCTGCAAGTATTCAGCTGTGTGGCTTGACTTCTTCCCAAGAGCTGGCAGGACAAAAACCACTGACAATTTGCAAGCTTTCGTATTCCATTTTCCTTGTGTGGAGCCACCGGCTGCCACAGCGAGGCACGAGTGTTCGCACTGCAGTGGGGTTTGAGGGTTACAAGCAGCGTCAGTGGGCCTGTGCGTCGAGAAGGGGCTTGGCTGGAAGAGTCTGTGAAACAGAGATGAATTTTATACCTTTTTTTTTTTTCTCCCTGTACTCATGAAAAGCAAATGCACCGTTTTTTCCTCCCCTTCCATCTCCCAGAACCAATATACAATTCTGACAAATCAGCCCTGAATGCAAATCCAGTAAAGTTAGCATAATTGTCTTTGTTATGAGGAGCTGGAACAGGCTGCTCTGCATGAAAATCAAAATAATAAACCACTAAAACATAATGCAATTGGGTGATCGTAAACCTGGCTAAGTGTCCCCCCCAAGGTGTGGATGCAGAGGGAGGGAGCTGTGCAAGGGGAGGGCTGTGGAGCTGAGCTGGGCAGCTCCGGGTGGCTTTTTTAAGCTTGCTGGCCATTTTTAAAAGAAAACATGCAACGGGGGGAGGGGCAGATTATTTTCATTTTTAACGTTTAGCAGATGAAGAAGTAAAACTGAAGTATTTCATGATCACAGGAAACAATGGTGAGATCTTGTCACTTTTTGTGTTAATTGTGTCAGACTTTAAAAGATCGCACAAATGAGTATTGCAAATAAAACAAATCAAAATACTCAAAATATTTTGCTTAGAAAACATTGACACAAAAACTGTTCTTTTTTTTTTCTTTTTTCCCAGGAACTGTTCCAAAATAAACAATTCCGTGAGCATGAATCTGAAAGACGTGATGTGAGCAAGCGCTGACAAATGTTTATGTAGGAAAAGCATTCACTGCTTGTTCCTAAGCCCCAGCTCCGGGAGTCCTGAGAATGCAGAACTGTAGCTTTTGTTAAAAAACAAGCGAACACAAAAGCTCTGGCTTTCCTGATTATGGAAAATGCAGAAAATGAAACAGTCCTGCTGCGATGCTCGGGAGAGCCAGGCTTTTACCCCCTGCAGTGGAGGCGGTGGCCGTGTCTCCTCCCTCCCCGAGCCTTGGTCCCCTTCTTTCCCTACGCAAAGAATCCCACTTACATACATGTTAGGAGCACACTTGCCAGCTGCTCGGTAAATAATTGCTTTTAACAGGTTTCCCCATGCACCTGGGGGCCATGAGGGTGATGTGACCCGGGAATAATTCTTGCACTTTCTCCTGCTTTTGCTAAGTGAACATCAGACCAGCTCACATGCAGGGGCAACCCAAGCCTCCCCCCTCAGCTCGCCCTGCTCCCAGCCCCGGAGAGCCCCCAGGGAGCCAGGGGCTGCATCCACCCTGGGGAGAAACACCTTCCCAAAGGCTGCAGTTAAAAGCTCCAGTAACTTTGAAAGTGGGGGAGCAGGACTCGGGGCGCTGGAGGAGCCCAGGAAGAGCAGTTTGCTTCCTTGGGAAAAATTGATTTTCAAAGCTATTGATGTTGCTTTTGAAATGCAGCCTGCTGTTCACCAGCATTTAGATTACCTTTCTTTCTGTGCACCCGCCTTTGTTGTTTTAACATCAAAGAAAAGCTGCCCTGCTCCACTAAGAAATTGCCTCTCCCCTGCTATTCAGGGTATTTCCAGCCTTATGCTGGAGTGCGGTTCGGCTCCTCGGGGGGAGGCACCCAACCTGGTGGCACATGCACCTGCACAAACCTGAGATGAAGAGGGGACGTCGAGATGTCAACGGGGCGGTGGGACACCACGATGGATGCCGTGCCGCCCCATCTGATGGAGGGCTGGGGTCTGGGCTTTTTTCCTTCTCGTACCCAAGTAGGCTTTGTTGCCTGTTCTGCCATCTCCATCTCCAGCATTGCTCAGTCCCCAGCTCTCGTGTGGCGTGGCTTTGGGTGGCCCCGCTGGGCTACCACAGCCCCACAAGCGCTGGCAGAGCCCATTGCGTCTGCCTCTGTTCAGGATCAGGGCGTGCAGCAGTGAAGCCTTGCTTCTCACAGCTCTGCTGTGCCTGAGCAGAAGGTACCGGGGGGGGGGGGT
>VYXH01012749.1:600745-620782 GCA_013397275.1 Burhinus bistriatus
CAGAGAGGGGGGGGGGGGGTTTGGCAAGCAAATCACGTCTGGAAATGACAGCATCGGCTCCTTTGGTTTACATGGTTTCTTCTCCCTCCCCCCCAATCTCCTGCTTCAACCTGTGCTCTTGCAGAGGCTTTAGAGCTCATCTGTGCTATTGTGCAAAGGAAACCTAGAAAAGGTTAAACCAATCCAAATTGCTGAGTCTTTGAAATAAAATAAGAGTCTCTCCTAGCAGGAGATTTGCTGAACAAAAGGGCTTCAGCAGTCGGCTTGATTTCAGCAGCTTTTCCTGGAAGACTCAAAGGGGTGACTCCACATCCAAATTCCCGCAGAAAGCAAGCTGAAACCCCTTTTAGATGAAGTGCATCTTCCCAGAGAGTCTCTTTCTCTCCCCGCAGTCAGGCTCCCGTCTTCTGCCTGGCCGAGGTGACCGATGCCCTGGGTGAGCAGCTGGGGCAGCACGGGGAACCCCCTGCTCGGTCGTCAGCAGTCGGCCCCACGCGAGCTGAATCAGCAGGGGCCATTGGAGGCCCTGGCTCGTTCTGGGGCATTTCATAGAATCATAGAATGGTTTAGGTTGGAAGGGACTTTAAAGATCATCTAGTTCCAACCCACCTTGCCATGGGCAGAGACACCTTCCACTCGACCAGGTTGCTCAAAGCCCCATCCAGCCTGGCCTTGAACACCTCCAGGGATGGGGCCTTCACAGCTTCTCTGGGAAACCTGGGCCAGTGCCTCACCACCCTCACAGTAAAGAATTTCTTCCGAAGATCTAATCTAAATCTCCCCTCTGCCAGTTTGAAACCATTACCCCTTGTCCTATCGGTACATGCCCTTGTAAAAAGTCCCTCTCCAGCTTTCTTGTAGGCCCCTTTCAGATACTGGAAGGGGCTCTAAGGCCTCCCTGGAGCCTTCTCTTCTCCAGGCTGAACAACCCCAACTCTCTCAGCCTGTCCTCATAGCAGAGGTGCTCCAGCCCTCTGATCATCTTTGTGGCCTCCTCTGGACCTGCTCCAACAGGTCCATGTCCTTCTTGTGCTGAGGACTCCAAAGCTGGACGCAGTACAGCCTGCGGGGATGCTGTTTCATCGGCATGAGTGGCGAACCGCTGGGTGGAAACCTGCACCGGGTGTAGCGTGCCTCGTAGGTATGGATTGCTGCTTTTTGCCTCCACGCTGCAAATGGGTTTTGTGTTCGCAGATGCTTCTGCACAAGTGCTCTCTGTTCTCGGTGGGAAATGTGCTCCCTGACAGTTTCTTCTCTTTCCTCTTTGCATAATTAAGAGAAATTACAGAGCATTTGGCCTGCTTGTAGTATTTACATCATAAGCCTCATGATATTTGTTTTTCTTAAATCTTCCCAGCATGGCCCAGAAATGCCCCCTCCCAAGCCAGCCAAGCAATGGGTAATTTCATTTGCAAGCAGTTTTAGCAAATGCCAAGGTCCAGAGCCTGAGCATGCAATGGTGACGGATGGCATCAGAGGTGCTCTTCCACTTTGTGTAAATAGTTGCACGTCCTTTGGGGCACAAAAGGTAGAAAATGAGGTAGAACATAGCACCCCTGTGGTTGGGAACACCTACGGGAGACCTTGGCTTCTTACTGTGCCGCATACATCGCTGAGAGCTGGGGGAGCAGTGCAGAGCGATAATCCCCTTTATGAGTGAATCACTGAGTTGTCTGGGACAAGGACAGCATGGGGACCTTGACCACAGCCAGGGAACCTGGCAGTGTTGCTATCATAAAAAAAAATTAAAAAAAAAAAGAACCACTTTTAATCCTCTTAATTGGTTGCATTACTGATACTCTCTGGCGCTGGCTGGGGAATGAGAAAAATCTATAAACTGGTCTGGTTTGTCCATCTCAGCTTGTGCCTCAGACAGTGTTGTCATTCCAAGCAGGGACAGGAGAAAGCACCTGAGCACTCACCAAAAAAGTCCCCTGCCCTCTCCATCAGCCCTGCACTGGGAAACTGGTTCCACTGGACTGGTTGCACTTTGTAGCACCCAGAAGCACTTTACAGTGAAAGACATCAAGGGTCTAATGAGAGAGGAAGGACTTTTTTTTTTTTTTTTTGCTTTTGGAGGAGCCTAATTTTCTTCCCTAAACCTTTGCCAATGACAGACACTCTCATAAAGCATTTTTATTGGATTTTCGAACAATTTAATTAGCCTCTCCGTCCGTGATGGCTGCAGAATTGGTGCAGAGCAGTCTCTGGGGATAGTAAAACAGAAGTGGCGGCAGTGTTCTACGTGCACGGGATGGAGGGAGAGGAGAGAGGACAACTAAAATGGAGAGAGCAGAAGGACTTGGCTGGGGAGGGAAACAGGGCTTGGCCATATCTCCTCCAAGGGCTGAGAAGAAGCCAGGTGCATTGACGTGTCCACCTGCCTCCTTCACACTTTCTTGAGGGGCTTTGCAGGGTGGGCATAGGCCTGAAAGG
Source organism: Burhinus bistriatus (assembly GCA_013397275.1). Taxonomy (NCBI): domain Eukaryota; kingdom Metazoa; phylum Chordata; class Aves; order Charadriiformes; family Burhinidae; genus Burhinus; species Burhinus bistriatus. The sequence goes on from VYXH01012749.1 coordinate 603,182, forward strand.
TACCATCCTGGTTGGGCTCACTCCTGACTCGAAGTGGGGACTTTGTCTTTGCTTTGGAGCAGACCGAGACATTCCCTTGGCAGAGATGCTTGGCCTTGGGGGCAGCATGAGTGTATCCAAAAGACCAAGGAGCCTACCCCAAGTCCAGCCTTGTTCCCTCTCCACCCCTTGCCATGGCAAAGCTGCCTTGAACCACTATGGGCCAAGACATTAGTAGGAATGAAGCTCTTCTTCATGGATCCGCTGAGCAGGACTTACCCTCCTACCTCCTACACCGTGTCTGAGCAGCATAGCTCAAGGTTCCCAAGCCCCATCTGGATTCTTTGAGACCAAGCTTCGGCAGTTGCAGTCCCCATCCTGGATGGGAAGGCTGCACAGGGCAGACTTCAGCCCCGCTCAGCCCACACGTGAACCAGCTTTTTCCCTCGCAACCCACTGCAGCACAGACAAGTAGGGTCTGGATGGGCCAAGGCGGGAATGTGCTGGCTCGGCACGGAGCTGCTGCACAGAGCAGGCAGCAGTGGTCTCTCCGCAGCCCATGTGCTGCCGGTCGTGGGCCTGACAGCTCTTTTTTTAAGTCGATTTTAGTTATTTGCAGGAGTAGAGGTACAAAGGGAATCGAGGTAGCTGTGCCATGCAGAGGCAATATGTTTATGAGCTTGAATTCCAATTAATACACAGGGGCTGTCTGGTTTATATCAGTGCACGGCATTGGTGTTCAGCTATTCTTTTATATGGATAAAGTACGTGCTGGATGATTCATTTTGGGCCTGCTGAGTCACAGGGGTTCCTGCGTCCCGGCAGCAACATCTGGCTGGCGTCCTGCCACCCAGGCTGTGCCGAATTCAGGGGCTCAGTGCACCCCCACCCAGCCGTGCCGCCCCGTGCCGTGCCGGAGCCGTGCAGTGGAGCTGGCCTCAAAGCTGACTGATCACCAAATCCAAAAAGCAAGAGATGAGAAGCAGGACAGGAAAGAAGAGGAGAAAACAAGAGGCTGAAGTCATATATTAGGGAAGGGCTAATGGAGAGCAGCCAAGCTGAGTGCTTCCAGCCAGCTTCCTGACAGAGGATTTGGAGGAATTCTGCAGTTTCATGGCAGAAATAGGTGCCCAGCACCCTAAAACTTCACACTCCTCCCAGGGATAGGCCCGGGAATTAACTGTTCCCTGGAACAAAGCTTATTTTTCAACAGGGCTTTGCTGGAAAAACAGAGTTTCAGCAAGGAAAAGTAAAAAAAGATTCTGGCTGGTCTGGAGCAAGGGAGGGAAGGGTTTGCTTCTGGAGGAGTTGTATTTAATTTTATCCAGTTTATTAATACAGCTTCTACTCCAAGCATAGGGACAGGCCCTGGATCATTCTCACAGATGTGTTGCAATCCTGCATGTGGAGATTTTCCTGCCTGGCTTTCAGGGAGTTCAGAAGAACCCCTAAAAGGTTTCTTCCAAGCTGAAGTGAGCGTGACCCAGGCACTCAGCCCAGCCTGCTGGTGAATTTTGTGATGCTTTTCATGCTCTATCACACCTAAATCCCCCACTGCAGCACTTGGGGCAGATTTTCTTTGGGTTCATCCCTTGGGGAATGAGCTTTCTAGGAGAAAGCTCACCCCCCAGTGCCTGGCTATTTGAGGCTATGTGACATGGCATTGCTGCCTTTGCTGCCAGCACAGCCTGCAAACCCAGTGGTGGGCAACTGGGTAGCTTGGACCCAGCTGAAAAACCCTGGGTTGGCTCTGAGCTAATCTGAGCTGTTGGACTTGGCGCATTTGAGACTCATCAGCTGTTTTCGGAGGCAGATTCGCCCTTCCCTCTTTCCACCCATCGTCTCTCAGCTCTCTGACATGGCTAATGGATTGCAGACCTGTTCCCCCTGCATCCAGGCGGACACCCCATGTTTTAACTGGCACTGCTGCTTGCATTAGGTGGAGATTTTTCTAGGGAGCACAGAAAGGTAATTTTCCCCTGTACTGTGGATTCGTGCTAAAGGAAGGGGGGAGAAGCACCAAATGCTTTCATTTTGATAGTAAAAAGTGGTGGAAATTACTCCATAGCAGCAAATCTGTCCCTGTGGGTATCCTCTTTGATGTGCAAAGGAAAGGAATGTTTTAGCTGATCTCAATATTTTTAATTCTCTTGCTGATTTCGAAGCCCTCTTCAGCTTGAGCTACCAAAGGCTTGTAGATTACCCTGTACAAGCAGTTTTGTTATTGTCTCTCTTAACACCAGCTAGCCTTCAATTTCCTGCCATCATTTTTATTATGTCTTCTTTCAGCTGGGAACGAACAATGAGCTTTATTACAAGAAAAGGTGAGACATGTAATAAGAGCCCCTCCTGTATGATGCCAGAGGCAGACACCCCAGTTAGATAAGCTATGCCACGTGAATACAGCACCGGGCTCCTCCAAAATCTGCTCGTGCGCTCCCATCTGGAAAGAGCTGCAGGGGCTCTCTGCTAGCGTAACTTCCCTAATTCAAAAGATCTGATCAAAAGTTTTCCAATGTTCTTTTTAGTATTTCTGTAATAGATTCATGGCTACAACAACTTTGGCAATTTAGTCGAATCGTGGTCCTTTTCCGAGCCAGGTTCTGACTCGGGTCTGCTCCTCCTTTTTCAAGAGGAAAAGGTTTTGCTTGTCATTTGCACAGAGGAGATGGGAAAACCAGGAAAAACACAGAAGAAAGTAAGCTTCTCCTGCTTTTATTGTTCCTCCCACAGAAAACAGTTTCTTTTTGCCCCTCCCATTAGTACGGAATATATTTGTTCAGTGAGAAACAGAGAAACCGCCAGGGGAAATTTCCTATTAAGTAAGCCCCCTACTCATTTATTTCTAAATTTTCCAGAAATATAATGAATGTCTCTTTCATTAAGCTGTAAAAATAAATTCAAGCCCTTAAAAAAGCCTTCCGTTGCTCCCCCCTGCATTGTTACAGTCTGTTGTGCTACTTCTGCATTTCCCACACAAAGCTTGAACATTATAAGAATATTTTTGATACCAGGACTAGGTAAATGTCTCTTTACAGTCTCAGAATAATAAAGATTTTTTTTTTTGCAGTGGAAATGATCAGTAAGGTTTACAATTAAGCAACCAAATGCTGCCTAAATTTCAGTAAATACTTGTTTCTGATGTTCAATATATTGTTCACGTGCTGATTTTATGGTGCCACTAGTAAAGGAAAGAATCTTTATTCCTTATATTGAAGATTTCGATCCCTTTCCTTTGTGAGAGTAAGTCTCTGTTTGCGCCAAGACTGACTCTTGATGATACGACTTGCTTACTTGGTGGATGGCTGTTTCAGATAATTGTTCTATTGCTATTAACACAAGTTCAGATGTTGTTTAATTGTGGGAATATACAGAACATTGTTGCCGATCAGGGTCATTTGGAAGCCGAGCTGAATGCTGATAGGGTTGTAAAGGCAGTGTTTATGCAGAAAGCCTCGTTCATTCTCGTAACGTTTTATTTTTCGTATCATTTTAAGATCTTAAAATAGTAGCTGTCTAGGTATGCTGAAGGGCTTAGCGAAGGAAGATCGACTGGCAGATATCATACAGTGCAAAAGCCTCAGCTGTAACAGAGCAGTGTTTTTGCAGTAATAATATAAGGTAAAACTAATGTGCGTTTCAAGATAAAGGATGTTCTTTGGATTGTGGGTGTTCAAACAGAACACAACAACTTTTCTATTCAGCACACTGTTTAATTCCCAGTTAAAATAGAACCCATATAATTGTAGCTTAATCCTGGTTGAAAACTCCCTGACAATTTTCAGTAGAAACCTGAGTTTTATCGGGGAAATATTTTCACTTTCATATCTGCTCTTCTTCAACATTTGGTTTGCTAAAATCATGCAGCAACAACAAAAAACCCTTAACCACTGTAAAATGCATCTGGAACCTGACACACAGATTGGGGTTTGAGCCAAAAAAAAATCAGAAGCTTCCATCAGATTTTTGTTTGCTTCAGGGCTTTAGGGGGAGGTGGGAGGTTTAATACAACAATTCATAGCTGCCGGTTGCAGGGTTTGGTTTTCCAACACATAAGTCAACACCATCTCCTGAGAACTGGAACAAAGACAAAATAAATCTACTTTCATTTAAATTTTCAGCAGAATAACACATGCTCTTTCCTGCCCGTTTTCCCTCTGAATACATGGTCTAGTTCCACCTGAAGGAAACAGCCCTTCATTACAGCACAGTCCCTGCCAGACTTGCTTCCAACACCAAGAAGCTATCCACGGCATTTTCCTGGCCTAGCTCAAAATGAGAGGGCTCAACGGACATGATTTTGTTTCTCCTTTCATTTGATCTTCCCTTGCTTTTAAGTTTCGCACCGGAGGTCCTGGAGAGGACCTTTTCACTGTGAAGGACTAGTCCAAGCAAGACCAGAAAGGTCCTGCCATCTCCCGGGTTGGTCTCAAGGGTGTGTAGAGTTACCACGGGGTGAAATGCTTTCCTCTTTTGGGACACGATCTAGAAAGTCTGTGTCTCATTTCCCAGGCTTAATCTGCCAGCCTGAACTTGGGCTAGCATCGGGACTGGAAACCTCCAAGCCATTGTGGAAAGAAACTGGATTCAGCATGGCTCCAACAGCATTTGTTTAGCTGGTGAACAGTTTGCCCCAAAAAACTCACCCCAGTTTTTCCCCACTAGGAAAACCCAGTTGGGGTTAGGGTCAAACACATCTGCTCACGGTTGAGTCTGGCCATGTTGCTGAAGTTTGCTGAAGTCTTGGTCCAGGATCCCTTTACAAGTTTGGAGGAAGGAAGGAGGTGTGTGTAGCTGAGCAGGCTGTATTTGCATGACCTGTTGAACAGGGGCAGCTCTGCCGGTGCTCAGGCTGTGGCGTCACTCTGCCATGATGGGGACTGGCCTCGTCCCATTGCATGGTGCTGAGGACCATGCATACCCCCATACTTCCACACCCCCAGGCCCTCAGGGCCTTTTGCATAGGGAAAATGCTGCTTGATCCCTCCTCAGAATGGAGATTAACATCTTTAGAGCATAAAAAGCCTAGTTTGCAGGCCGACACTTCTCTGTAATTGCCTCTCCTCTCTCTGTGCTGCGCAAGGACGTCAACATCTCTCTTTAATTGTTTGGCTCCCTCACCTGTCGCATCTCTGTGGAGATAAAGGGCTTCATAAGAAACCAGCCAGCTGGAATGAACCCTTCCTGCAACGGCAGGTAGACAACCCCAGTGCAGCACATCCCAAAATGCCTGGTTCCTACAGGACCCAGCTCCCTTTTGTGCTTCCCGTGGTCTTTGCTGACCTTTCCGAGCTCTTCTGCAGATTGCAGTGCCATCGCTGGGGCTGAGGTGCAGGCAGGCGGGAGGACAAGGAGTGCTCCCCACTATTGAGGGTGCAGTGACGGGGAGTGGTGGAGATGTCCTGGGGCCCCGGGTACCGGTCGATGCTCATTCCCTGCTGGTCCCTGCGGTTACTGGCCCGTGGCTGAAGTCAGAGCATTGCGCTGCTGTGCAGTGGTTTGTAGGCTGTAATTGGCTTAATTGGCTTACCCGTTTAGTATCGCTAAATGGCATAACATCAGCCGCCTTCCACTTGCACCAGAAATAAAGCTCCACCGGTGTGGAAAACTTTGCTGGGGTTCACACTGCAGTTTTCTCACTAGCCTTGTGGTTCACCATCTCTGCTTGGAGGCTTTGAGCTGCTGGTAGATGGGGCAGCACCTTTGGGCATCCATTGGTCATGGCGTTGCCTATCCTGACTCCAGGGGAAAGCGGAGGTTTATCTGCTGCTCAGTCTGCCTCTTGCTCACCCCATAAACCAGCCCACTGTGGTGCCAGGCTGAGAGGACCCTCCTACCCACCCTGCCTCAGAAGAAGTGGTGGAGTCACCATCCCTGGAGGTATTTAAAAGATATGTAGATGTAGTGCTGGGGGACCTGGTTTAGTGGTAACTTGTCAGTGTTAGGACTTGATGATCTTAAAGGTCTCTTCCAACCAAAACAATTCTATGATTCTGTAACACAGTGAAAGGAGAGAGGAAGTTTGTAGCAAAAGAAAGTCCATCCCATCTTCCAGACCCCTGCAAGCTTCATCTCACAGGCCAGTACCTCCAGCAGCAGATGCATTGGGTTGGCGGGATGCAGCAGAGCACTTAATTCAGTGCTCTCTTTCCTTCTCCCCACCCTCATCTCAACTACTGATGAGACAGCAGCACAGCGGGAAAGTGCACATGCCTGGGCCAAGTCCTGGTCAGTTTGTCCTTGGCTCTAACTAATGCCAGCATGATTCCTCGCGTGTTCTCAGAGGAGTCACTTGCCAAGCTTTGTTCCTCACCTCTCAGCTGTGTGCAGTGGGCCTTCTGCCTTTGGGCTCAGCTGGAGGAAGTCTTCATCTGGAGGGATGGGTGATTCTGGTGCACCCAAATCACAGAGCCTACAGAGCTGATATTAAGAGAAGTCCTGGTCAGAGGTTCCAGGCTGCTGGAGCTAATGTCCTTTTGTGGGCTACGTCAGAAGGTCTCCTTGCCTGTCTTGGCCATCTTGATCGGTGTGGAGTGGCTGGTGGGCTGTAGCAGGCAGGCAGAGACCAGCAAAGCACCCATGGTGCCAGGGCCCTGGGTGCACCTTCATTGCTCTGACCATCCTCAGCTGGGATCTCTACCCACACACCCTCTGCCAGTGGCTCAGCAGCTACATTTGAGCTCTGTTTGTCTGGTCTGGAGCCACCTCTGATGTGCCCAGCAGCTGAGCTGGGACATGCCAGGCTTGCAAGACTGCTACCCAGCCTGGGGACAGGACCAGCGTGGCCATGGGGCTGCCATGGAGGCCACTCGAGCTGGTGTCTACAGCAGGAGCTTGTGCTGGTTTTGGATTTACAAATACCACTGAAACATTGCAGGTCTTGGCTGGGGGAGGAGGGAGGGTGTCAGTTCTTGTCTTAGAAGCGTGTAAACAAGATTAAACCCCCGTGAATTGAGGAATGCTGATTGGGTTTATCTGCGTGATGAAGGTAGGAACTTATTTCACAGTGCTAAGTGATACAGGTAATATTTCCAAAACAAAATCTCCAATTTGAAATCCAATTAGGGTTGCTAAGGAACAACATAGTTAACCAGCCAATATTTGCTAAACCCAGGCTTTTGCAAGCAAGGAAACAGCTTCAACAAATTGCACTAACAATATATAAATACATTACTATTAAACCAAAACAAAAATCTATAGTTTACTGCAACACAAAACCTTTTAACACTGACTGCTAGGATTTTGCTTGTCTGTGTGATTTCAGAAGCTGGTTTAGCGCTTTCCACTCCCCTGGCTGGGGGGGTCTGTACTTAAACTACAGTACTGGTGGGATGGGGAAGGAATCTGTATATGTCGTTTACAAGGTAATATGTAACCTTATTGATGAGTGTGTATCTTACGTGACTGAACTGAGACTCTGAAAAGTAATTTTGATGAAAAATAGTTGCTTGAGAATGCTCTTTAATTGTCAACTACTTCAGTATAACTGATCTCCCCCCAAAAGTTACTGCAAGTTTTACTAAAACAGGTTGTTTTTCAAGCCCGTTCTCAGCAGACACATACATTGATGTAAAAATTCCTTGTTTAGCTCTGTTCTGTTCTAAACACAGCTCTCTGAACCTCCTCTCTGAGGGTCTTCAATGGCTCTTCTACCTGCCCAGCCTTCTGCAGCACTGGCTGGTTGGTATGGCTCTAGGCTTGCTTGGGACGACTGCACATCCCATCAGGAGGTCCAAACGTGGGACCAGGGATCTTGCTGCAAAACACCGTAGGCCAACCTGCAGGGCAAACCCCGAGTCTGCCGGGCAGTCCTCACCACCTCAAAGTCTGCCTGTCCCTGCAGCTGTATTGGCACAATGCAGAAACCTGGGGCTGAGCATCTTGGGTTTTATTTTGCCTCCAATTTTACATTTTAAGCAATCTGTGGTCTTTCCTGTTTGGTAGGGCTCCATATTAGCCAAGGGGTTTGGGTAGGACTTGTCAAAGGCTCTTCTCTGTTTGTCTTCCTATAGAAAAGCAGGATTTCTCCAGTAGAGCTGATCTGGGGCAGAGATCCCCCCTGCAGTGAGGATCCTTTGTTCTGTCATTCAGTGGCTTTAGGACTTAAACTTTGGTCTCTTCTGAGTATTGGGGGGAAATGTTCCACAGGCGTCTGCACCACTGCTCCATACCCTTGCAGGTCTTGCAGCCCAGGTGCTCTCTCCAGCTGTGTCTGCCTCTACCATCTCGTGATGAAAGGGAAATGCCATGTGTCATGGGTAGCTGAACTCTTCCAGCACTAATGGTTTGCTGCAGGAGGCAGTGAGATCAGGGTTTTCCTAGCTAATGAGGCTCCAAGATGCACATAAGCTCTCCGTGCTTGGCTTGTGTGGATACTTCAATGGCTGAGCCACGCTTGTGACAATGGAAGATCCTTGTCATGCTGAAGAGGCCTCTTCTTACTCCCTGCTTTATTCTCCCCTGGCTGCTGCTTTGTCCTGACTCTGTAGGCTAGCAATCTTCTTGCATTTGTGAGGCTCCTTTGGGTGCCACACGAGTGGAAGTCCAAGGCGATGGCCTTTGGTTGATGTGGGGGGCATGTTTACGTGCCTTCTGCGAGGAAACCTGCTGCTTTGGTCACGTGTTCATCCCAGCAAATTGCTCTGTCTCTATTCAAGGATCTTTGTAAATATATGGGCTAGAGATTGCAAGAGCTGCAGACCAGCATTTTTTTAACAAGGAAAGATTGTATTTCAAGACTTCCTCCTTTATATTGAAGGATAACAGAAAATCTTTCTTAGATCAACCTGTCTTGAAGCAGATGTCCAATTTGGTACCAGCTTCCTCCGTATTGGTGGAGTGATGTGTATTTGTTCTGTCTAGCAGCTCTTTAGCTTGACGTAAGGCTTCCAAATTCCCTTTTTGAAAGGGCTTTCCTGCTCCAGCACTGAACCACGCGGAAAATGACCCTTCAGATAAGCAGAGCACGAGACTGTGTGCTGCAGCTAGTGAGAGGAGGCTCCTGGTGTGGCTCGTGCCCACTGCAGTGATGTCTTTGCAATCCTGAGCAGCCCAGGGTCTGCCTGCTCAGGCTGTTTTCCTGGGAGAAGGGCTGGGGAGAGATGGGAGCAGGTGCTTAAATGCATGGAAAGGACTAGCTGAAAAACATCTACGTTTCCAGCTCTCTCCCAGCATCCCTTTGATGGGGAGTGTTGGGGAGAGAACCCCAACATCATGGTAGGGGCTGAGAATCATATTGCTCCCAATCCAAGTAGCTTCTATTAAGTTTTCCGGAAACTTTGGGAAGTTGGGAACATAAGCCACTGCAAGAGCTCTGAGCCCAGGGACTCCAGGCCAATCAATACTTCAGCTTCTCTAGCTCCTTCCAGTAGCCTGCAGCTGCTTTCCAGCATCTGGAGCCTCTGGCCTTAGGCTACCTGTAGGCTAATGTGATGGTTGTATAAGCTTCCAGAAGCTGAGCTCACGCTTGGAAACTTCTCTGCTAGCAAGATGACTTGACTCCTTACTGTCCACATCACATTGGCCCCATCTGTAAGTAAATTAAAGCATTTCCGTGCAAGGGAATAGGAACAGCGTGGACTATCCCCTAGTCTGCTGAGACCCACAGCTGCCTCCTGCTACAGAGATGAGTATGGTTTGGTGTGGTGGAAGAGTGGAGCAGTGTCCTAGCAGACCCATGGCATCTGCAGGTGCAAAAACCAGTGCCCAGGTGTCACTGCTGGCCAGTTTGTAGCCATGACACATGTGTAGCCGGGACCCCAGAGACTGGAGCATCAGGCTCTTGCCCAAAGTCAGCAGCGATACAAAGCATTGTGCCAGCCAGCTGAGGCTGGATATAATGGAAGTAATGAACAGTGCGGCTTCAAATTAAAATAAAGCTAATGGAAAGGGCAAAGACCTTAACTGTCATTCTGATGCATCTCAACAGAGTTGCTTATACTATGCTGAGCTCACCAACTCTGGGTAGCATGACCCTTTGGGTCTGAGGCTGGTATGCCATTCTAATGATGCATACCTACCCCTCCCAAGGGGAGCAGGGTGAAGGGCTTGAGGAGTGAGGGCTTGAGGGCAGACACCTTTATTTAATACACCATGACAATGCATAACTAAAGCTCTTTATCTCACCGGATTTTGCTGATAGGTGGCAGTTCTAGCATGGGTCTGATGAAGTCTGTCCCAGCCTTTCCAATGACACTGCTTTAACTTTCTTCCCCTTACCACTCCTCTCCTGTTGCTATTCTCATTTGGAAGTGAATGCTTTCTCCCTTAAACAAGGAGACTAAGCTGGGAGACCTTACTAATACTGGTTCTTTTGCCCCCCTTCATAAGGACAATGAAACCTCTCCCATCTGTGTGGTATCCTGCCTCTCCACATGGCCACCTCCCCAACAGTTTGGAGCTTTTTATCACGGGAGGGGGAAAACAAATAGAAACTTCCATTTGGTTTCCTTTAAGGTCTTCTTCAGGCAGAGCAGCAAAGTGCGGTATGAGGCCAGTCTTCTCTCCAGGTCACCTCTCACAGCTGCAGCTTTGGTTTGAAAATGCACTTGGTTAGCTAGGGAATGAGTATTTGTCAGGAGAGTGCTTTTGAGGAGCAGGGTTTTGTGTCTTGGATGCCATAAAACCACTTCTGGGAGCTTTGTCTCACTCCTTAAGAGGTTTTGTATCTAACTGAGAATTCAGCGAACACTCTTGTGGGCTGAGAAAATAGAGCTTGGACCAGCTGCATGTGCAGTTGACCAGGGTGGGAAGAAATCCATTAAGGACCCTGAGCGTGAAAACTGCTGGATTGTGACCCCCAGGTATTTTCCTCCTTAGAAATGCCTACCACATTGCTGTGTCCTTCTTTAAAAGAGGAAGGGGAGAAAGTGCTAAATGTCCTTGTTATTTGTCCAGATGGTTAAATCTCAGTACCACCCTGTCAGGTTTTCCATGTAGTAATAGATGGGGAGCTCGCTGGTTCCCCTGGGTCTCATTAAGCACCTTTCCCCTTCCAGAATGGAAGAAGGATGCAGCAAAAATCCGCCTTAATTTCACTGAAATGCTTAGTTGTGAGCCTCACTGTCATGACAAGTGAGATGTAGGAAGACCTTAACCTCCATTTCCCATTGAATGTGGCATGGAACTGCAAGACCTGAGGCTGGGATCACTGCGAGGGCTGGATTAGGACTTCCTTGAGGAAGCTGTGGGGGTAGAGGGACATAGCTCCTGCCCCACAGTGCAAAATGGTGAGCATCGTCGGTACAGCAGGGATCCAGCTCGAGCACAAGCCACTGCAGGTGGGCAGAGCTGAGGGCTAGATGTTGCAGTACCAAATCCAAGCAGCATCACGCAAAGACCGAAGCCTGCAGGCACACATCGTACCGTCTGCTATACCTGCATGACTGCCAGTTGTTTTTCAAGCAGAGGTGGAATTGTGTGCTGGGCACTGAAGTGGGGGAGTGTGTGTACAGATTATTGCAAGCTCTCAGGTGCAGTGGGAGGCCTGTGCTTCTCCAGCTTTCAGCACAGACAAGGCAGAAGCAGAAAATGTCCGTTCGAAGGAAAAATGGTCAAACAGCATGGACAGGAATGGGAAATAGATGTGCTGCGTACCGTACAGCTCTCCTGAGCTCTGTACGGCTGCCTCCCTTTGCAGCCCTCGCCACTGTGCACCAAAAGTTGCTGGGAAGGAGTTGCACACGCAGGGCTGACTTGGTGCCCCTTGGGAGGTTCCTCTGAGCCAGCATCACCACCCCGCTGTGATGGCTTCAAACTAGAAAAGGGTAGATTTAGATTAGAATTCAGGAAGAAATTCTTTACTGTGAGGGTAGTGAGGCACTGGCCCAGGTTGCCCAGAGAAGCTGTAGAGGCCCCATCCCTGGAGGTGTTCAAGGCCAGGTTGGATGAGGCTTTGAGCAATCTGGTCTAGTAGGAGATGTCCTTGCCCACGGCAAGGGGGTTGGAACTAGATGATCTTTAAGGTCCCTTCCAACCTAAACCATTCTATGATTCTGTGATCTGCTGCTGCTTTCAGGCCCCTGGCCCAGAGCCATGTCTTTACAGCTGTCGTCTTGCTCCACGCTGCTGGGATGAGGGTGAGTGACTGCAGGCTGCTCCTGAGGGATGTGTAGGGCTCATGGGTGCTGTCCTTGCACCCTGTACAGCCCTTCAGCCAGACCAGCAGCCCCTCGCAGGGTGCCTGGCTGCCCCTGTCACTTGCTGTTCCTCTGGGTTTTACCCTCCCCTTTCCCACATCTTGCTGAGACAGGAGGGAAATTGAAACTCTGAGACCTGGCAAGCAGCATCTCTGAGGCCTCGACGGAAATCGATCCATCAGTAACCTGAGCAGAGGGGCATCTGCTGACTTGGGTGAAACAACCTGATGATAAATTGGATTAGAAAAACCGCTGGATATTGGCGCTTGGGGATGCAGGACGGCAGAGACTGTGTTAAGGGGGAAGTGGGATAATAAATGGCTCCCTTTTGGAGGCTTTGAAATGCTGCCTTCGCAGCATGTGCCGTTGGGCTTTTACAGGGAGATGCAAGGTGTCTCTGGACCCTGGTCTTGCCCTGCAGAGGTTCCCAGTCCCATCGGGGCCATGGCCTCTGGCTGTACTGTGCAGCAACCCTACACCTTGGACCACTTTCAGGAGCGCTGCTGATAAATCAGGCTGATTACTGCAAAGGGTAAGGTGGAGGAGGGACAGGTAGCAGTAGCAGGTCTCCATGGTTGATAAGGGATTGTGAAAGCAGCCCAGGAAATTGAGATGCGTGAAACGATTGCTTCGTCTTGCCTGGAGGAAGGAAGGAGAGAAAAGGCTTCTGAAACCTCCTCTCTCGCATGAGTTTGTCATTCCCCAGAAAGCTCGTCTGCTGTATCTATCCACAGAGTAAGAACTGGGCAACCCGCAGGGAAAGTGGGGTAGTGCCTAACCCGTCAAAATGCTTATAGTAGCGCATGGGAGGGAATTTTCTTACAAAGCAAGCCACGACAGCTTTGGACATGTGGTCCAAGGCTCTTTGCAAGCTCTTCACTGAGCCTCCCTGACATCTTCATGGTGGCTGTGCCCAAAACCTCACGTGGGAAGGGGAGGTTGACTGGCTGAAAGCAACAAGAGTTGGTGCAGGTGAGACAGCTCCACTAGGAACCGTGCAAGCGAGGCATCAAGGAGAGGTTCACAGCCAGGCTGCAGGACAGGCTGGTAGGGCTGCATCTCTTGCCACTTAGAGCTGCACACATCTTGAACTCAGCTCAGGAAACTTGCAGCTCAGGTGATTCCTGGAGGAGCAGCAGGATGACTATCCTGATTTTGGGCTTCAGCAACAGCCCTCGTTTTTCGCAAACTGTAGGTGCCAGCAAGGTAACATCACACTCTGCTCTTTGCTGCAGTGGAGCTGCAGCACTGCAGGACTGTGCAAGAGACCTTGCTGGAGGTCACAGGCAGGCTCACGCTTCTCCTCCGAGAGGGGAGAGCTAAGGGGGGGGACTGAGTCATGCAACATTGCTTAAGCTGATTCTGAAGTCCCTCAGAGCACAGCTTAAGGCAGTGAAGCAATCCTCGCAGCAGGCTCAAAGAGGAATTACTGAGCAGCAGGCGGTCTGGCTGGGGGATGCTGGGCATCTGGGGCATGGCAAAGGGACCTGAGGCATGGGCTGCTAGCAAGGTGAACTGGCGTCTTGCTGCTGCCCAGGATGAGGATGTGGGTAGGTGGAGAAGACAGAAAGGATGAATACGCGTCCTGCTGTGGGAACAATCCTGACACGTGTTTCTAGTACAGCAGTTTCTGCTGATGTTTGTGCCAGCACTGCTTAGTTCTGGGGTGCTTCTGCCTCTGCACAGTGACCCAAAGGAGCTGAGGATGGGATGCTCATCAATGGAGCATAAATACCTCCTGCATGTGTAGTGCAGTGCTGCAAACCAATAGCTGCATGAATATTTAGCATCTGCTGCTCTCTGCTCTGAAAGGATTTTCATGCTAGGTCCTCCTGCTCCTCTAGAGATCGTGTGATTTGGTTCTAGCGAGGATAAGGCTGAGTATGGGTGAGGAAAGAGAAACAGCCGCTCTCGGGAATTGTGTGCCATTGGGATTTGCCTTTCAGAGGAGGATGGAGACAAATGGCATCACTAACAGCTTGTGTGACAGAGAAGCCAGAAAACCGAGGAACAGCTGGCACCGGGCACACAGCACTGCTGAACATGTTTGGAAGGTATGGATCTATAGAGCTGTGTGGGTAATAAACCACAAAGCTGTCGACAGTTCCCCCACCCTTCCCAAAGCAGGGGGGAGGAGGAAATGGTTTCAACCTTTGCTCCTCCCAGAGGTGGGAAATGGATTCTGACATGGAGCTAAGGAGCGTGGGCTCCTGCAGCATTGATCAGCTTGGAACAGCTCAGTTGTAACGGCTGGTTTGAAATGAGACCTGGAACTGGAGGAATACAGAAAACGTTGAAACCACGTTGAAACCATGAAATGCCTGGGGAAGTCTGAAGGAAACAGCATAACATTTAAATGTGTAACTCTATCCGGAAGAGTTGATTAAAATGTCACTAACTCCTAGCAAAAAACAGGTCTTTGTGCTGGCCCCTAATACTACAAGCTGATCTGGAAAGACATGGCTTGCAAAAAGGCACCTCCTAGAGAGATGCAGTAAGTAATTGGGTCATGAACCGGCCTGAACAAGGCTCCAAGGAAAAATAACTGTAGTCCTTCCCTTGTCCCTGAGAACACAAGGGCTGGTATGTGCAGCCAGGCTGGCTCCTGTCCCCTGCCTGTCCCCAGCACACTTTAGGCATATAGCTCTGCCCAGACCTCCCCAGCTCTTGGGACCATCTGAACCCCATTGCTGTGCTCCAGCAAGCCTTTCCTACAGCACTTGTTTAACTGTGCAGAGGCTTTGTAAGCTTTCTATGACGTGTTCATCCTCAAATGAGTGACTTACAACTTCGCACCAGCTTGGACTGTACATGGGACTGTGACCACCTAGCAAATTCCTCACCCACACCTACCTCCCCCCTGCCCTGGCTGCTCAGCTTAGGAGTTGAGGGTCATCAGGAAACTTGGTTACAGATACAGGTTTATGGTATGAAGCTCTCTCTGGCAAAGGTTCAAAGCAAAGGTCATTAAGATGCAAGACACCTTCCCCTGGAGATTGAGTTTGCTAATTAAAAATGCATTAATAAATCCAGTGTTTCAGTCATAGCCATAGTGAAGGAGCAGTCAGGAGCTATTAAGCATAGTGAGGAGGCGAGACAAGTTGAAGTCTTGAGCACTTGGCGTTCTCGAGGAGCAGGCTGGCTGGGCCCTGCCTGAGAGAAGTCACTGAGATGCCTGTGGATGGGGACAGGAGGAGATCCCAGGCACTCGGTGGGAAGAGCGCTGCTTGTCTACAGCCCAGTAAGGGGGTCATGGCAACAGATGAGAGTTGGGAAACGCCCTGATGTGCCCAGCGGCTGGAGTCTGTGACGTGCTACTCTGATAACCTTGCTGAAGCCAAAGTGGCCCAACTAGCCCAGACTTACTGTAGGTTCCTGGTAAAGGCTGTGCTGGAAGTGCAGGTGGAGCACGGAGCTGCTCCTCAGTACTGCATTGTCCCCTGCACAGCATCAAACGCCTGTGCTGTGTTCCTTCTTCCCATGCGTGAATTTTGGCATCGCATCATCACCTCGTCCCTGAAAGGAGTTGTTGAGTAACTGTACATCTCAGGCAGCTTAAGGGAGCTGAGCGGGCCCATGAAAGGTTAAGTGGTGTCACTGTCTCCTGGGTTAATGATGTTCCCAGATGATGCAGGCAGAACATTATTTACTGAGGACACCAAGCAGGCAATCGTTCTTCAGGAGAAAGTGATAAATCTTGTTACGTCTCAGTGATCCCATCACTGTTACTTACAGCAGCAGCAGTGCAGGGCTGCGCTTGTTACAGGGGCAGGATGGATGGAGTTTGCTTTTGTTAAAACAGAAGGACATGGTAACAAACTGAACGCTCTGTTTTGGTGGACCTTCAAGGGAGCAACACTTAGGGAGGCTGACCACGGGGTGGTTGTACCATCACTGGAGAGCGGTCAGCCAGACCAGCGGTGTGGTTGAGCTGCCCGGTGGCATGGTACAAACTTCAAAGGACACATCTCCTTAGCTCACAGCCACCTTTTCTGCCTCCACTGGTAGCTCTTCTCGTGAAAAGTTTGCAGACTCTGGTTGGTGACGAGACTCCCCAGATTTCCTGCCCGCTCCCAGCAAGTTGTTGCTCTCTGCGCTCATAAATTATAAGCCAATCCCACACCTTCTCAATGTAAACTTCGTTCTAATAAAGCATTTGTCAGGTTGAATTGCTACCAGAGCAATTTGCTGGCAATTAATGCTTTCCATTGAAACCACCACATGCCAGGAGCAGAGGGTGGCTTATTTATGACAGCAGGTTGGCTTCCCAACTCCCCACACCACGTGCTGCTGCAGAGCTTGCCTGAGGATTGCTGGAGAGCTGCGTGCGGTGTGCTAGGCTCCCCCACGTCTCCCTCTGCTTGTCAGGCTTCAGTCACCAGCTGTGAAAGCTTCTGAGGCCAGTGACTCGTGTCCCAGTGACCACGTGGAGCAGGAGAGTCTCAGTCCTGACTCCAAGGGAGCCCAAAACACTCTAAAACTGACCCAGCACCACTCCAGCAAACCTCCAGATAATGGTGCAAGCCCTTACGGAGTTGGAAGTGGAAAGGGAAGAGGCGAAGGATGCAAAGATGAAAGCCATTGCTCTGCAGAAGTGAGAAGGTTATTCACATGCTGGAAGGCAGCAACCTAATGGAGGAACATGCTTGGGTTTAACAGCTCCTGCTTGAGGCTCCTTGAACTCAGTGAGAAGAGCATTCATGGAGCAGAGGCCAGGGATAAGGGGAAAATAAATGTACCACAATCCACAGTCATACAGAAGAGTCACTCTGACAAACCGGAGCAGCTGTAAGCTCCATTGTCTTAAAAAAAATGTTGAAACTCTTCCCTCAATCTGCCTCCAACCTTCAGTTTCTACCCTTCATCCTTTGCTGGAAGATGTGACCTTATCCTCCTTGGGAAGAGTCTTTTTGGCTGGTTGGGAAAGGCATGATTCTGTCTTGTCAACCTCAAGCACTTCAGAGGGGGAATGGCCATCAATAAATGGATGTTTCTTGGCTCAAGCCCTGCCCAGTTCAGTTCTTTGATAATTTAGTGTGCCATTTCCTGATGCACTGCTAAAATGTATAGCATGCAGCTGGTGAGAGAGGAGCCAGATCTTGTCTGTGGAGATGGGGGTCATGTCCTCATGGAGAAGGGGATGTAGCAGCATGTCACTGAGTGCAACCTGTGTGGTGTCCAGAGAGGATTGTTGTTAATTGAATTGAAGAAGACAAATGGCCATTAGCTCAGCCTCCAAAGGACAATAACTGCACTAATAATGAAACTGAACTCCCTAATACTGATCTCTAGTATCTGTGAAGTTATATAATTGATGGAATATCATTAAGCAAGAGGAAAATGTCCAAATACAGGTGGGGGGGAGGGAGTTTACAGAATTTGCTGAGATCCGATGCTTACAGCAGAACTTCAGAGCCAGCTTTTCTGAAGCACGGAGACCTTTGAGTCTCATTTTTTATCCTCCTTCCCCTCTTTTTTTTTTTTT
>VYXH01012749.1:637304-653329 GCA_013397275.1 Burhinus bistriatus
TTGGTTCTTCCTTTTTTTTTTTTTTTCCTTTTTTTTTTTAATTCATCCTTTGATCGACGCTGTACTACTCCCATATGCCAAGCAGCCAGTAAGTCTAAAGCAGAAACCTTTCTACCGGCAAGCAGCCTGTCTGCACTGAGACCCACGCTGCTCTTGTCATTGTCATCCCCATCACTAAAGTCAAAGGGTCAGAAAATTTCCACCCAACCCCCTCCCTTGCCCAGGGACTGTGGTTTGGGATTGTGGTGCTGCAGCAGCATTCATCTGCATTAGATCCATAAGGTGCCATCAGCACGCAGACAGCACGACTGTGCAAAAAGGCAGATGCGGTTAGTGATGAGCCAGATTTCCAGTTTGCACACCCCAAAACATATTTCCAGTGGAGACGGACACCTGTACCAGGTCTTCACTCCTGCCAGATCCCGGCCAAGAAACCCCCAGGGGCTTTGTGGCTTGAGGACCTTGTACAGGTGACTGTCCCACAGGCAGGACCGGCTTTGGTGGTGACATTGCTCTGAGGCTGCTCCAAGGCGTTTTGGTGTTCATGTTCACTTTTGGCTTACTAGAGTTTGTTGTGGTTGTGCTTGGATGCTGCCCAGGGATGTCAGTTAGTTAAGAATAACAGCAAAATGTTTACTTTGCACAGGGCTCATAGACTGGATGTAAACTTAGAAATGACCCCAATGTGACAAGCAAAAAAAGAGAAAATAAGGGGAGCGAAAAAAATCATCTGTTTCTCTCTATTTTTAGTTTCAGACATTTTCAGAATCCAGCCAGTTCTGAAGCTGATTTCTAAAATTATTCTGTTCCTTTTTAGAGAACTTTCTGCATTTCCCCACCCCCCCAGTTTAAGTATTTTTTGAAGTATTTTTAAAAGTGACAGTCTTGGCCAACTGCACAAAACTACTTGGCCTATTGAAGCTATCTCACATTTGTGTTTAGGAAAGAGATGATAAATAAAAGCATTATAATGGGAATTGGCAAGACTATACAAGTCTATATGCAGCAAAATTTAATTGTGGGTTTCATTTGTGATTTGAAAACAAATTTTAACTGCTGCTATCCTCCCCAAAATGCATCTCTGTTGGAAAGCAGTTCTCGGATGGTTTCAAGCAGGCATCTTCAAAGACTTTATTCATCATATCCCTCTGCTCTGCTGCAAATCATTCATGCAGCACGCAGGAGGGTGGTCATTCATCTGACTTCAGCCATTCAAAACTGAGGTTTTAAGCCTAAATTCGCTGCCGTGGTTCCCTTGTACTTCCGAGGGAGACTGCCACCAGCAGCACCAGTCTCTCCTGTAACTCCTTCAGTCAAGATGCTCCATTGCCAGATGACCACCACGTTCAGGGGAAGGCACGTCTGACCGGTTCTCGCTATCCCTTCCCATGTTTATAGAGTAATATGTTATATTTTTCTTTGCTACCTGCCCTATCAGCACTCAGTTTACACTGTCTGCTTGAAGACGTTTTGACCAAGGCGCGACGTGTTATTCCCCTCTACAAACACTGATTTAGCAGTGCTTTGCTTTGACTTGCTGTCTTATGACTTTTGCTTCGCCCAGGCTATAAGTTATTCGTTACGCACAGGCTGCAGAGAGAATTGTATTCGTTCCTCTTCCTAGTTGTGGAATATTTTGACATTTCCCAGCGTCCGTTGCAATTCAGTTCTATCTTTAAATAAATATCTGGCTTTCCCATGGGAAGGGATCCAGGAGCTCCTACCTGGGATGCATCTTTCTGTCTGAGTTCTCTTCATCTGTGTCTTGGGCTATGGAAACATGGAGGGGTTTGATTTTTGGGGAGGTTTTTTGGTTTTATGCAAAGAAGAGCCACGCCAGATCAGAGTTCCAGCAGTCTTCTGTGTTTGGTTATTTTTTGGTCAAAGACTTTCAGTTTTCAGGTCAAATAGAAAAGTCACAGTTTTCTAAAGGGGGGGCGGGGTCTGTGAAATCCCCATGCTCAGTGTAATATTCTGCTAGGTAACAACTTGAGGGAGGATTTTTCCAGCCATAACAGGCTGCCCAGGAAAGTGGTGGAATCGCTGTCCCTGGAGGTATTTAAAAGCCAGGTAGACGTGGTGCTGAGGGATGTGGTTTAGTGGTGGTTTTGGCAGTGTCAGGTTAGTGGTTGGACTCAATGATCTTAAAGATCTCTTCCAACCTAGGTGATTCTATGATTCTATAAGCAAAAGCAATTCTCAGATTTGGGAAGAGGGTTTTTTTCTTCTTGTCCTCAGTGTTGTGGTTTTGGTGTTTATGTGAATTTCTGATTATTGCTTGTGAGATGTTTGGCTACTACTGAATATATCTTTTAGGAGGAGGCTGCGCTTTTCTTTCAGCCCAGGCTTTGGCGTTTCCCAGGTACCTGGAGGGATGTTTCAAGGTTCATTTGGAGTACAGAGGGGAGGTAAGTGTCACTCTTAAAAACCACCATCTCATCCATGAGATCTTGTGAAAGCCGACCCAGCTGCCAGGTGGAAAACCGCTGGTACTCTTTTCCCTTCCCATATTTCCAGGCTAGGCGTCCTGCGGAGAACCAGATCCTCAACAGCAAAAGTCAATTTGTGTCAGACTGTGATTTCATCATAAAAAAAGCCAAGTCATCCTTAAATGCCTCGAAAGCTGGAATACACCAGACATCCTGCAGAATGAGACACTGTAGCTGTCTGCTAGGGGTGGTGGTACTGGTACCATGGGGGGAGAAAGTCCAAGGACAGGGCAAATTATGCCAGTTACCTGTCCTTTGGCGGTGCTGCTATCAAGGGTTACCCAACTCAAGTGTTTTTGGCAGCAGCTACCACCTGCCAAGCACCACCGGGATGTTTCCTCCCTCTTGTTTCTACATTTGCCTGCCTTTGGCTGCATCTGAAATGCTGATGCTGCTCTGAGCCATGCACTTCCCACCTCCCTGGTAGCTTCTCACACCTTCTTGTCACCTAATCAGCCAGGTGATGGCTGTCTTCCCCCCATGCTAATGGCGAGATGATTTACAACTTGCCAGCCAAAGAATGGATCTATGCAGATGGGCTTTCGCTATGCTTTAAACATGAGTTAGACCTGCCTCAGATGAACCATGTGTACTGTGGAGCTGACCATCCTATGAAATCCATAGGAGAAATTAAGATATAAGTGGCTTTTCAGCAGGTAAGAAGACTGATTATGGTTAGAAGCCCTGATGGTGCCATGTATTTTGAATGGTCTATTAAATTCCTGATTTTTAGTTTAAATTTCAGCTTAAATGTGGACAGGTTATCACACAGCCTCCTGCAATAAAGGTCTTGAACTTTCCCTGAAGCATCTGGCTGCATGCAGAGATGGGGCCGTGGACTGGGTGCACCCTCTGCCAGGTCACTTCCAGTGCCTATGGGGAGCACAGTCCAGGGCAGGCTCCAGAAAACAGTTTGCTCCAAATTATGCTCATTGATAAACAGCTGTGTTAGAAATTAATCTTGTTACTCCCCAGATGTCAGCACTCCTTATATTTTAAAAAAAATATTAAAAAAATCCTTGCTCTCACTCTAATGTTGTTTTTTTTTAGCTCCACTTCCTTGCAAACTTTTTATTCAAAAAAGGATTTGATGTTTTTGAGTGAGCACAACTGGTTTGCAGTAGCCAGACACACTAAGTGATGCTCTTGGAGCAGAGATAGGCAATTTACAAGTGCACGTGCCCCAAAGCAAACCGTCGAGTGGCTTAGCCTGTGCTATTCCCATGCCCTTACCAGCCCACACGCAGCTCTTGGCCCTGCTTAGTTGCTCTTCACGCTGGTGGTTGCTTGCACAAGCTGTGCGGCAAGGACACAGGCCAGCTCACGCGTTTCTCTACTGTACCCTTGCTGGGAAGGAGTGACGCGCTGCGGATGGAGGGTCTCTGCGGCAGCTTGGCACTGCCCCACTGGCTGCAAGGCAACGGATATCTACCTGCTGAGCTCTGTGGGCACAGGTATGGGAGGGAGGGCTGGGATTTCATGCTACCACCCAAATACCGCAAGGCGATAGGGAAGGCAAGGCCTGAAATCGAAAATGCTTATCCCAGGCCCCAGCTCTGTAGTCCAGAACATGCCTCGTGGGCTCAGCAGTGCCGGGACACTTACAAATAGGGTCACTAATTCAGGGTTAACTTGTGCAGCTGAGAATAACAGGTTCCTAATTTTTTTTTTTTTTTCATTTTTTTAGCTGGAAACTTATAAGCAACAGGTTCCTGTTTCTTCTCACATATGCCTCACATATTTGCCTTTTGTTGTTTTGGCTAAAGCTATCCTCCCAGGACCCCACAAGCACACCAAGCAGCATATGGCCTTCTACTTGCTTCATTTCCAGCCCTCATATTTTCCCACAGCAAACCAGACTTTTTCAGGCAATACTAATCCCTTGTGCCTGTCACTGGTAGAGAAAAGCATTAATAACTGCAGTTATCCTGGAAATATCTGTCACCCACATTTGTTTTTCGTTTCCCTTTGGGTAATCATGCTCCAGATCTAATTACTGCAGAAATTTCTTTTGCTCCAACGAGCAGCATTTTGGGTTACCTCCCCGGCTGGTTGTAAGTTTAACTCCACCGACGATGGGAGATGCGTATTGATTCACATCGGCTGAGGATCTACTACTTCACATCTTTATTCTGTGGGTGGCTTGGGGTTATATAGACGGTGATGATTGATGGCTTCAAAAAAACCATGGGACTAAACTTGCACTAATTCAGGGCTGGATCCGAAGTCCAGTAAAGTCAGGGAGAGACTTTTATTGGTCTGGGTGGGCTCAGGATGAGTCTCTGGGAGAGCAAGGAGAAAGGAAAACCTGTTTCCACCCTCTCCCTGCCATGCCCTCTGTTTCTGTGGGCTCCTGCTTCAGCTCAGGGAGCAGAGCTGGCATTGTGACGATGGTGGGAGCTCTCGTGACACAGGGATGGTGCCACAAGGAGGGGGTCTACCACTGCCACGCATATCAGCGAGGACAGTGTTTGGGAGCCACTGTCAGAAAGAAAGAATCTGAGCTAGGTGGTGTTTCCTCCTCTTTGGCTGAGTAACATCTGTGAGGCAAAATGTCAGAGATGTGAACATGCAGAGGAGCTTATGGCAAATACCTCTGAGGGATGCGAATGCCAACGGAGAGGCATTTTCCCTGCGTCTCCTCAGGTTTACATTCAGTTTTTTCTGGGTCGGCGATGACACACACGTGAGGAGGCATCTTCTTCCTCTGCCTGCCAGCAAAGAGGGACCCATAGCATC
Source organism: Burhinus bistriatus (assembly GCA_013397275.1). NCBI lineage: Eukaryota > Metazoa > Chordata > Aves > Charadriiformes > Burhinidae > Burhinus > Burhinus bistriatus. The sequence continues at coordinate 642,533 of VYXH01012749.1, forward strand.
GTCCTCTGGCAGTGCCCTGGGCAGGTGGGGCACAGCCAGCCACTGTGTGAACTGGTCAGACTGGGGAGGGAGAGCGGCAGAGCTGCAAGGACAGCCAAACTGTAAAATTAACCTCTGTGTCACACGACATGGGAGTCTGCTGCTGAATAAAAGGGTGAAAGGGAATTTCCCAAGACAGAGGTTACTGGAGCTGCACTAAGGGGAGCACAGGCAGCGTGGGGACAGAGGGGGGACCAAGGGTGCAGAGCTGGGAAGGTGGCAGGGCAAGGGGCAGCACTGGTTTTTAAGTATAATTCACTTGCACAACTGGGACCAGGGTGGGCTCAGGAGCAGACCAAATAGCCCAAGCTATAGCAAGCACAGCACTGTATTTGGGATCTTAGGCACAGGGAGCCATGGAAAAGACCACCGCACCACAATAACCAGAGGTTATGGTTCCTCATAGAAGCAAATGGTACAAGGAGCATGTATGTGAACCAGTGCCTGAACAAAAGCACCTAATTACCCCATGGTGAGCAAGACGGATGGCATCGTGCAACCCCGGAAGCGATTCAGGGACAGTACAGCGACCCCTGGGATTGGGGTTGTAAATCTGAAAGGAGCACTTAAAGCAAATCATAAATCAATGGATTTGGGGTCTTTCCTGGCTTAGCTTTAGCAGCTGAGGCTGTGCGAGAGAATTGATGTTCAGGACAAAGCTCACCCAACCACTTCCACTGACAGAGGGGGAAAAAAAAAAATTGATCTATTATCCACAAGAGTGAAAAGGAAAGTATTGAGTTTTGATTGTTTTGCTCCCCAGCAGTATTCAGGACATGAATGGAGAAAAAGGGGCTGTAAAGAAAAAAAAGGCGAGGAAGGGGGAAACAAAAGAGAGACAGGATGTCTTTTCTTTTTTCCTTAATTAATCTTGGAAGGTGATGACAGCGTAGGATGAGAAATGGGAAGTAAATGCTCTGCTAACAGCCTTTCATAAAGATCTCTGGGTTTGACAAATGAGCTCAAAGCCATGGGACTAGGAACCGGAGCTCTACCAGTACATTAGAGAGAATTCAGCGGTCAGAGGGAAGGAGCAAAGGGGTTGGGAGGGGAAAAAAAAGCCCTCAACCCCCTCCAGAAATGCCCCCAGCCTCCCAGCTTGCAATTACTCAGCTTTCTTGGGCTGCGGATTGAAACCCACCTGCGCCTGCTTGGGACTTGTCTGAATATTTGCCTTTGCTCAGTGGCCTTGCTGCTTTCGCATCTGTGCCCGTGGCGGCACTTCCCTGCCCAGCTGCGCCGCGCAGTGCCCTGCTGAAGGCTCCACTGCTCCAGCCTGCCCATCCTTTGCTTTGGGGCAGGTATTTTATTAATTGGCGTTTTAGCAGCAGCACCAGCAGATCTAACTGAAATTTCAGTGGTCCGTCCCTAGCACTGGCAGTCGAGGGTCCAGAAACTATCTTGTTCCTGCTGTGGATTTTTTTTTTTTTTTAAATTGGTTTGGACAAATCACTTGATCTGTTTGTGCTTTTAGAGGTACTGATCCCAGCCTACATCAGAGAGGGATTGTGAGAATAAATGCAAGCAAGGCTACAAATATATTAAGGGTGAACATAATAAATTCCAACATTTTGGGGGGCAAAATAAGAAAGAAGAAGAATTAAACAGATGGATGGGATGGGACGGGACGGGATGGGATGGGACATGAGTAGAATAGAATAGAGTAGAGTAGAATAGAGTAGAGTAGAATAGAATAATTAAAAGGTTTTTCTAAAGCAATAAAATTCTGTGCGTGGGAGGGATTAGTTTTTAATTTGGTCATCATTGCTTTTCTGGAATTTTTCTTCCAAGACAAGAACCAAACTTCGGTATTTTGCTTGGATTCTGATTATTCATCAGCAAACTGGGGCTGGGGCTGGCGACAGCCTTGGCAATCACCTGAGAGCAGTAAGAGACAATGTAGAAGTTACTCCCCCAGGACAACCCAAACTATAAACTTTATTGCCCTATAAAGAGTAACCTGCAACATCAGAGGCTTTTCAGGGATCAGTAAAAACAGCATTAACTAAATCGTCAGCAGTCACTATCCCCTTCCCCCAACCTGCTCTGCCATTCAGTTCCAATTACGCTAAATTGGGACTCTGAATTTTGGGTAAAAGCCAAACTGTCAATCCCATAATCAGTTATTAACAATGTAAGCAACGTCTATCTAATCTGTAAATGACCAGCTAGTCTGAGAAGCTTCTATAATGATGCTAAAATAACCATTGGGTTGGTAACTATTCATGTCTGGAAAGAAGAAAAAAAAAAATGATAAAATCCCCTTCGGGAAGTGCTGGCCCTGGCAGTTCTAAGGGCTTCAAACCCTAGTGCAACACAGTCCTTAAGGGTTGGTAAAAAGTGTAAAAAAAAAAAAAAGGGGGGGGGGGGGGGGAAATTCCAAGGCGGGGGGCAGATTTCAGATATTTTTAGGGACACAAGTAGGTGTCCTGTGACTCCACAAATGGCCTTGTAGGGCCCAGGGCAGAGCTAGGGTTCCCAGGGGCTTCCTGGCATCAGGTGTGAGATAATGTAAGCGGTTTGAGCTTGGCGGCGAAGCACTGCCCGAGATAAATCGTTTTTCACAAGAGCATCTTCCTGTTAGCCAGTCCAAGCACCTGAATATTCAGGTGTAGGCAGCGAACAACCCCCTGCGGCGCAGCAACTGCCAGCGTGCTCACAGATTTCACTTTAACCAGGGCATCGCTTAATAGGTGTGAAAAGAAGCTGCATGCAAAATGCAGACATCTATCGAGGAATGCCGAGCTTCGTTCAGCAGAGAGGCAACGGCAAATTTTGCAGAAAAAACAAGTAAATAACATTTAGTCGGAGGTGGTCTCGATGGCGAGACGGGATTGTTTGTAAACCAAGCAGCGAGACAAGCCCGTGTGGAAACCACTGCAGAGGATGCTCCCGCTCGCCATCACGGGAGCTGCCTGGCATGGGTTTTGGGCCAGGAACACAACTTTTGGGGTAATTTGGAGGAAACCCCACAGACTGAGCCCATGGTGAGTGCAAGGTCTGAACCTCCTCCGCAGACTTTCCACAGCTCAACAGACTCAGTGGGAAGGGGAGGGCAAGATTTTGGGAGGAAACCGCTCACTTTTTCCCCACTGTCAAGGCAGGCTGTGCTGCAGCATACACCCTGCATGAGCATTCAGGAAGAATTTCCTAAATTCGTCATTTACCCTTGAATACATATCAAAGCCTCTGTCTGCTCTAATGCCTTTTCTCATCTCCAGCCAGCCATCGTCAGCACAGGTAAGAATACCAACGATAAAAAATTAAAAGCTACAATAAACATTATTGATGCCATTCCTAACGAGACAGAGAAAGAGAATGGGAGGATGCTGCCGTGATAAATATCGTCTGTCAGCAATAAATTACAGCCGTCGTTAGGTTTCCACAGTGGGGCCTGACAAATTATTTTGCGGAAGTACATGCTTAGCTGCGCCTTACACAGTCTCGGCTGCTCTGAGACTGCACCTTAAGAAAAGATCAATGCAATTGATTCTGTATTGATCTGAGATGCACCATGTAGCGCTGGAATAGTGCTCAGCGCTAGGTACCGCTCCCGCTCCAGCTGAACTTCTAGGGTGGGATACGAAGCCTCCATGGGGACTTTCTGTAATGGCAACGGGTTGGATTTGATGGGGTAAGGAAAGGGAAAGGCTGGGCTCCGCACAGCTGTGTGGGGCTCGCCTACAGGTCCGCAGCTGGGTTTGCAGGCTTCTTAATTTGAGAATATAAGCTTTTTTTTTTTTTTTTTTTATAATGGATGGGCTCTTCCTTGGGTGTATGGGGACGATGCCCTGGCAGGACGTGCCGTGCATTCCCGGGAGATGTGCAGCGCTGCTGCAGAGTCCCAGGGGCCCAAGTCTGTGGATGCAGGAGCTGTCTTGGGCTGTACCACAGCAGCAAAGCAGAGAGCAGCCTGGCCCCAGCAAGTGGGCAGTCCCGACTGCCAATGGCTGTCTGTCCGTCTGTGACCCTTAGGTCCCCCGGCCATGGTGGCACAGGACGTGCACCTACTTCTTCCATGACTCTTTTATTCTTCCAGAGGGTGCCAGCCCCTTCTCCACAACCTGATCCTTCTTCCTTGACCTTCAGGTGGTCTCATGGTTAAAAAAGTCGTTTTAATGCGTTCAGAGGGAACATGCTGCAGGATGAGCCCACCTCTCCCCTGTCCTGCGCATACAGGTTCCATTGCAGCTTTAGCTCAGCTTCCAGCTCTCTTATTGCTGTTACATCCCACGCTCTTGAGTTTCATCCAGCCTCAATCCAAAACACTTCGTCCCACACCTGCAGGTGCCGGGTCTCTTGCCGGCTCCCACGCTCCAGCATTGGTGCAGCCCTGGGATTGCCTCCGCCACACACCTTATAGACCTCAATTTGCAAAACAGAGGAGAAATGGGGGAAAAAAACCATGTTGTGGTGCAGTCTTTACAAAAGCCATTCATCCCCGTGCTCTCGCTAACAGACATCAAATGAGATTCCTGCAGTAGATGATTTGTTTTGTCCTTCTCCTGCCGGCTCAGATTAATCTCTGCTCCTGAAGTAGTGGTGTCATTTCTTGGAGACATACGGCGGCAGGAATCACGGAGCCCCATAAATTAGAAACAATTCAGGATCCATCCGTCTTCCTTCCCGCTCTCCGTCCTCATGCCTTTCTGCAGGGCAAGGGCAGACCCCGCAGGTACCGGCACAGCCACCTCTTTGTAGACTAATAAATTAAAAAACCCAACCCTCAAGATGGGGGAGGTTCGAACAAAAGAGGGATTCTTGTGGTCAAAAGCAGTTTGCCTTTTGCTGTTTTCCTTCCTTTTGACACTGAGGAGGAGGCAGATCGTGACCGGCCACCTCCCTGACAGCATCCCTGCTCTTGACAGCAGTGCCAGCCTCAAGAAGCAACACCAACATTTTAAAGCTTTGCAGAATCCCATAGAAAAGTCATCCTCCCCCCGGGTACGCTAATCACTATATTTCTCTGGGGTTTGTTCAAATGAGAGCAGGGTTTGGTTTTTTGGTTTTTTTTTTTCCTCCCACTGGTGAACTTATTTGTGGAAAAACAGCTTTAAGCAAGAAGAGGCTTTTTTGCGTTTTTCAAAACTCGTTGCAACAAGCTGGACTAAAAAGGGCTGGGGCTTCCAAGGAGGGAGCAAGCGCAGGGTGACAGGATGCTGGTGGGGGTGGGGGAATGGCACAGGAGTGGAAGAGCTTGGTGGGCACCCGATGTGTCACCGTCCTGCATGCAACAGTCTCAGACCTGTCCCCTCTGACTCCAGATACTGGTAATATATACACTAAATATATATATGTGTCTCTGTTTATGTACACATACATACACAATGTACATATATATACACACATACGTATAGATAGATAGATATATTACACCTGAGTAATAAAATGAAAGCTTGGAGGAGACAGAAGCACCACTATTTATTATTTATGGAGCCCACACTGTGACAAGCAGTGTACAGGTGTAAAAGCAAGCGTGGTCTCTCCCCTAAGGAGTTTACAAGCTTGTGCAGACATAGACAAACCAGTTCAAGAGCCTGGAGGGCTGGAGTGAGCCGTCCAAGGCTGGAGGAGGGTGGTGAGGCTCTGGCATTCTTGAAAATCCATCCGTTTCCTAAGCATCCCGTTTGCGGTCGTCAGCATAAAGCAGCGTCAACCATCGTGTTGCTCCATCATTCCTGGAGTCAATAGATGCTGAGGACAGGGGTGATGTGGAACACAGTGACAGGGACCTGGAGGAGGACATGTCCCTACCCCAGGGTCACGCTCCTATCAAGAGCCATCACCTGCTCGTCCCCTTGCCAAACCAGGCAGCCACCCCCTGGAAGCAGAGCGAAAGGCCAGCTATTTATTTTGTATTAATTTTTAAAGATGACTTGTTTCGGATGAGTGCCTGTCTGTCTCTGTCTATTTGCCACTGCTGCAAAGATTCATTACTTTGATGGATTTGTGTAATTTTTTCAAGTGCTTCAGGTGACAAACAATAAAGCACACTTCACGCTCAGCTCCAGAGCCGCAGTGAGGCGAGGGGCTGGGGGGAGAGTGGGGGATGCTACGGAGGGGATTTCTCCTGGGGAAAAAATTCTCATCCTACAGTTTGGGCTGAGCTCCTCTCCGGGGGTCAGCACCAGGCAAAGCCCTGCCAGGGTTGGGGGAATTTGGGGTATTGGGGGATGGAGCTGCTAAGAAGGGCAAAGCCATGGGTGTGAGCAGACGGCAAGGCTCCAAAATTCCGTCGTCCTTGGAGCTGGTCTGTCCCTTCAGCTGCAGTGTAGCAAATAGGTATGAGTCACCATGCCAGGAGAAAGGGTCAGGAGGGGGATGAGGACATCAGAGGGAGGTGGCCAGTTGGGGATATAGGGTATATACCAGTGCCAGTGGCTTATGGATGCTGCTGTTTTTCCATAGGAGCTCTTGAGAGGGAAAGATTTCATCCTAAGTGTTGCTCCTTGAGTGGGTGATCATCTCTGCTGTGACTGCATGGGCTCCCCAGGAATAAATTACGCCAGACAGGCTCAATCACCGCTGGTGACAGAGGCACGGGATTTACGGCTGCGAGGATCACAGACACGGGAGTGCAGCACGGCTTCAGAAACCCCTTAGCTGCAATGATACTGGACCCAGACAGCAGAAATGGACCAGTCCCATAGCACCCATGCCAGGTGAGTGGAGCAGGGACAGGGACAGGGATGGTAGCCAAGGCTGTCCATGGTGGTGAAACCAGGACAAGTTCGAGACACAGAGTCAGGTCCACAGGGCTCTGGTTGACGTCACTTGGATGGTATTTTGTATCTTAAATGTTCCGTGGTGCTCTGGAGAGGTGGAGGGAAAGGGGCTGGGAAGTGGCTTCCCCTGTAGCAGAGCCAAGAGCAAGCACGTTCCTTGTGCTCAGGCCGTGCCTGCAACTTTAGCTGCGATCTTTGGCTGGGCTTCCGAGATAGTGGGATTTGTGTGATGAAAACAGGCTGCTCCAATGGCCACAATACTCATCCAGCTTTGGCTTACACCTTCCCAGCTCCCCGCCCCTGTAACAAGACTTTCTGTGCAGTGTTGGCAAGTCCCTAAGCACTGTGACTCACTGGGCAGGAGGACTTGCACTGGGATGACCGATGGCAAAGGAATCTCCTCGCAGAGCTGAGCCTGAACCACGGAGATCTACACAAATCTCTTTGGTCCCCAAAGACAACCCAAGAGCTGTACCTGGCTGCCCGCAGATGCTTGGCCTCTCGAGTGGCTGCTGGGGAGTTGTGGTCTCAGCTTTCCATGTGGCCAAGAAAAGGTGAAGCAAACCAGTCACAGCCACTTTTCAGAGGCTGGGGGTGGCGAAACTCCACTGTAACATCAGTGGAGGCTGTGGGAAGGCAATGCCATAGCTGGAAGCAACTTACCTGCTAGGGAACATCTCAAGAGACTTACTCTCAGCTACATGATAAGGCTTCTCAGAGGTGTCCATAGAATACCAGGACCTGCTTTCCCTGCAGGATGTGACAGGTGGAGAAGTTACTATCTCCCCAAAACCAGCCCTCAGGGAGCAGAAGACAAGTGACATCTTCTGGAGGAGGTGCTGGCTGGAGCAGGAGACACTCCTGCAGAAGGAAAACCCAGCTGACCTGCTGTCCTGATGGGCCATGTGCATCTCCACCCAGGCTGTGTGTTGTGCTCTGAAAATAACCTTTCCTGTGCCACCTGCTAGGATTAAGCATCTGCATCACAGGCATCAAAGCTGCTCGGGTCCATCAGAAAGATGTTTGGCCAATTGTTATAAACAGGCCAGGAACCAGAGGTATTTGCTTGTTCTTCACCCTTCACATAATAAAAAACAATAATTAAGGAAAGTGGGAAGGAGAGGCACTAACAGCCTGGATTTATCCCACTTTTGGAGAAAAATCTCTACTGCTGACCTCTAGATGAAAATGTAGATAACTGTTTTACTTTTCATGGAGGATAGCCTCAATTCTCACACAAAAAAAACCCCTATTTCTAGTCTTCAAGGGGAATGAACAGGGCCTTGATCTATAGCTCCAGCTTCCAAAGAGCAAATGAAATGCTTTCTCTTTTCATCCACATCCTGAAAGGACTGGCCGTCATGAAAAATGGGAGCGCCTCCCTTGAAGGGAGATTACCAGCGCAATTTTCCATCTGAAACCCTGGCTCCNGAGAAGGAGAAGGAGAAGGAGAAGGAGAAGGAGAAGGAGAAGGAGAAGGAGAAGGAGAAGGAGAAGGAGAAGGAGAAGGAGAAGGAGAAGGAGAAGGAGAAGGAGAAGGAGAAGGAGAAGGAGAAGGAGAAGGAGAAGGAGAAGGAGAAGGAGAAGGAGAAGGAGAAGGAGAAGGAGAAGGAGAAGGAGAAGGAGAAGGAGAAGGAGAAGGAGAAGGAGAAGGAGAAGGAGGAGATCTCCTCTGAGAGCAAGAAGCAGAGGAGGAGCTTTCTCTGCCACTGAGACTTAATGTGTTTTGCTACTAGCAAAAAATATCCTTGCTGCTCCCCAGAGGACTCCTGACTCTTCCAGCAGTAACTGAGAAACTGACAAAATGTGTCAGGAAACTTTTCACCAAGTAGCTTTGGGATTTTGGTTTTTTGGAGCTGCGGATGAAGAGTTTCACTTTCCCTTAGGGTGAAAGGAGTCATGCTCCAGGCTGGCCAAAACAAATAATTTTTTTGAGTTTTCTTCTTTGGACAAAAGAAATGGAAAGGAAGCTAAGAGTTTGAAAGAAATATCACCAAGCAGTTCAATCTCTTTTATCCCAGTCTCTTTTGACCCCAGGATTCTCCAGCAGCATTGGTACAAAGTCCCAGTTTTTTTCCTCTGCCCTCCACACCCACTTGCTGCACTGAAACCCGTCAGGGGAAGGTTGATTTCACACCACAGTATTCCCAGGAGTCAAGAAAAGCAACAGCTGCATTGTGCCCAGTCCCCTTCAAATGAAGTGGGCTAGTCTGAAGACTTGGCTCCTAAAATTCCCGGTTTATTAGTGCAGTTACATGGCACTGACTTTGCAGGACTTGAGCACACGGACGTGGGGGTTGCTCAGAAAACAGATGTTTTCCTGAGTTGGGGCCAACACGTTTTGCACTTGGAAGATTTCTGGGAAAGGAATAATGGATTTGCTAAGTATTGTTATTATTTAAGCGACAAGAGTGAAAATTGAAAAGAAAATCTGTTTACCAAAAATAACAATAGCAGATATTTGTCATCTCTGTCAGATATTCAGACCCATGCAATTTCATAGGTTTCATAAGCTCTCGTTAATTTTCTTGTTTGGGAGGATTTGCTGTTTTAATGAAACCTATTTACACTAGCGACTGCTGGAAAATCATTCATTAGTGGACAAGAACTATTGATTATTTTCATCCAACTACTCAGCCGTGTTCTAGCCAATTACTGTAACCAATAAATAAAGAAATATCAACCTTGCATTGTGCCACTACCTCCAGTAGAACTTTATTCCCCTGAAAAACACATGTCGTGCCAGCCTCGGGGAAATGCTATGCTGGAGAAACCTCTTGTAACAGTTATGTCACATTGCCATTGTCTGCAAGCTTCTGGAGAGCAGACTAGCCCCGAGAAAGTGAAGACTGCTAGTTTGTGCTTTAACGTATTTACTAGACAACGTATTTACTAGGCACATGGTGAGAATTATCAAAGAAATAGTGCGAGGTTTAAAGAAATGCCCGGCTAATGGCCAGATCTTGAACTCTTACTTTACTATGCAAAAATTTGGCCTGATTTGCAGGAGTCCTAAACTCTGGAGGGGGATTTCATCTCACCCGACTAAGTAAGAAATCTGTGTTGTTCACAGATGTGACAGTCCCCCAAAAAAGACCCGTACTGCAGGCGGCTGCAGCTGGGGAAGGCTCAAGTTTAGGCTCGACACCGCACTTTGAAAAAGCAAACCTCAAGCAACTTGAATTTGTCCATACGTTTCGACTTGCGGCTTTGCTGGTACTCAGCTGGCTTAATAGGGAAATGTTTTATTTAAATATTATATTATGATAGGAGCCACAGCTTTAAAAGCTTGGCCATTCACATACATTTTAATGGGCTTGGGGAAAAAAAAGAGAAATCTGTCTCCAGTTTTTTTGACAGAGTTGTAATTAAAGAAGATTTTTCATAGAGAACATCTGTTTCTCTTGACAGATATATTCTTGTTGGGAGAAAAAGAAGGGCCTAAAAAAATAGTTTGTCAGTCTGAGCTTTTTATAGGTTTGCATCCAAGAATATTTATCTTGAGGCTTTTTTNGAAGGAGAGGCACTAACAGCCTGGATTTATCCCACTTTTGGAGAAAAATCTCTACTGCTGACCTCTAGATGAAAATGTAGATAACTGTTTTACTTTTCATGGAGGATAGCCTCAATTCTCACACAAAAAAAACCCTATTTCTAGTCTTCAAGGGGAATGAACAGGGCCTTGATCTATAGCTCCAGCTTCCAAAGAGCAAATGAAATGCTTTCTCTTTTCATCCACATCCTGAAAGGACTGGCCGTCATGAAAAATGGGAGCGCCTCCCTTGAAGGGAGATTACCAGCGCAATTTTCCATCTGAAACCCTGGCTCCTGGTCAATGCTGCTGGCACAGGAACGTGGTGCTCCAAAGCTGCTCTTGCCTTTGAGACCCTTCTCCAGCAAGCAGGTGATGGGTGATGGGGAGAAGGAAAGGGAGGGAAGACCAAGGGGAGACAGAGATTTAGGGGGATGGGGGAAGGAGAAGGAGAAAAGAGAGAAGGAGAAGGAGAGAAGGGAGAAGGAGAAGGAGAAGGAG
>VYXH01012749.1:655741-682255 GCA_013397275.1 Burhinus bistriatus
ATGTTTGTAACCAAAAATATTTTTTTTGAGGTTTTTTTTGAAAAAAAAAAAAAAAAAAAAGCTGATATTTCCTGAAAGGAGAGCTATTCTGATCGAGGCTGAGTTGCAGCAAGTGTTGCCAAGGGCGGGGGCAGCCCCAATCTTTGCTGAGCAGCCTCTGCCTCCTCTGCAGCCCTTCAAGTGGGAGAAAGGCAGCTGTCACCCTCCCAGCCACCGTGTCAACAAATCAAAGAATTAATACATCATTAAAAAAACTCAGAGAGACAAAGATGAATGGCTAGCCAAAGGGGGGGGGNAGCAAAATCCAGTCAAGGCTATTAACTCCTTTCTTTCACTTTTTCCCCCTCCTTGAAGGGAAAATGGCCCTGGGGCTCGGCCAAGGCTGCCGTCTGCAGAATTTCCCTCTCGCCACTGCTGCAGGAGATGCCCTGTTTCTTGGCAGCCGTGTCCACGTGGATCTGCTAGACACCCATAAATCCTGTCCCTGCTCCCAGAGGGCTCCAAGCAGGGGCTGGCCACCCTGCCCTGCCCAGGAGGAGCAGGGCAAGCCGTGGCACAGATCCCCCTGCAGCAGGGTGAGATCCCTGTGCCCCCCAGCATCTCCCAGTGCACCCTCCCAGGTCAGGCAACGCAAGGAGACTTTGGGAGAAGTCCTGCAAGTAAACATACGGCACATTTTAAGATGCCTCCACCAGTTATATACGTGTTCTCCTCCTTACACCTGCTGTTTTCCTCGATTTTTCCCTTTCAGTATTACAAGAATAAAATTGAAGACCCTTGCTTGATTATAAAGCAGTGCCCTGCCTGCAGGCTATGCACAGCAGCATTGTTCCCATGTAGGCATTTCAATCAACTGCGAGTGCAAAGTGCCTCGGAAAGTCTCAGCCTCTCCACGCAAGGCGCAATAATTAATCGCAAGATCGTAAGCAGTGATTTTCCGTGGCCCTTTGGGATGCGGATCTCTTGGTGTCTGAACGGCTTGCTTCACTATATCACCCTGAGCATTAATGCAAACTGCAGACAGTAATTATACCAGGCATTAAAGTTCTGTAATTGTATGTACGGTGCGTGTATTTATAATGCAACAGCAATCTTGGAGCTGTTGCAGTACTTCTTGCTCTGCAGCACCGCGTGTCTGTGAAAAGGCGAAGGCGAGCCACATAAAACAAAAAATAAACTCCAAATATATAAAGGTCAGGGTAGTAAATATAAAGACGAGCATTGCATCCCTTTAAATGTTTGTCATTAGTGACATTTTCATTATAGGAGGGCTGGGACTTACTGACTGTGTAGCAAATGTGGGCATGGCGGGCCCCAAGTCTCAGCTCAAAGCCACGAAGGCAGTGAAAAAAGGCTTTGAAATGGGATGAAAATATGTCAAAAATGGGTCTAGATTATAATCATTGCTGTGCCCCCTTTGAAGCAGCTTTAGCTTAGTAGGTAGTTCACTGAAGGTGCACCCCGCTCCCCAGGGTAACTCCTGGGGTGGCCCAGGGCACGCCGATATCTTGAAGGAAATAGGGATTTGGTTTTGGGGACTGGGGACAAGCCTTTCTCTGCCCCCTCACCTGCTCACCGCTGCCTTCACGCAGTGGGGACCTGACCTAAAAAATGCAATAAAAACCTGAAAGGCTTTTGTAATTGACAGAACAAAGCCACGACTCTAACGAAAGGAGAGAAATGGGATTGAAAAGCAAGAATAAAAGCAGGTGATATCCAATTCCATGTAAAATACCCTACGCACACCATGGAGAAAGCCCCATCCTGGGAGCATATGACCACCCCATTAGAACACCAGCAGATGTGCCCGAGCAAACCCGACTCTTACAGCAAACAGTGCTGTAGGATATACCCTTAGCACCGGTGATGGAGAACCACTGCTCCGAGCTGAGAAAGTCCCCCTTGAATAAGAAACACTCCCTTTTGGGATGGCTCTTGAGAAGGGTTTAGTATTTTTAAACCCCTTGACTAAGTGCCGATTCATCAATGCATTAGAAACAGAACATTAATCTGTTCCTCCTGTCCGTGCCTTAATTGTAACATTTTCCTTTTAATGAGGTGAAGCAGGAAAATGGGAAGGTAATTGTGGCAGTGCTGATGGAGGGTTTCCTTTATAATTTTAAAACTAACGATGACATGAGGCGTGTATTATTTCTTTTCAGCAAAGGGCTTTCCCCCTTGCCCCGAGGAGGCAGGTTAGCAGGAGAGGAAGCACTAACCCCACAGATGAGGTGGGTCTCCATCACATCTGCCCTCTTGGGGTGAGGGGGTCATCACCACAATGCTGGAGAGAGCGGGGTATGGGGCAGACAGCTCCTGCTGCTGCAATGCAAAAGCAGGTGAGCATATATAAATGTATACGTAGATATATATTCACCAGGCTTTCCTCTGACACCACTCCTGGCTTCCCTAGAATAAAACCAGGCTCCACTGGCAAGGGACGCATATTTTGCAGCTCTTTTTCTGGACAACTCCCAGGTATTGATCATCATAAACAGTGACGCACACTCCTGGGTCTCCCTCTGGTCTCCTACAAGCAGGAGGAGTGATGGAGACAGCAAAGCGCTTGCACAGGGCTCATTTCCAAACCATCAGGTCATCCTCTGCAGTGACTCTTCTCAGCACTTTCTTCACTCACTGGTTCATGCTGTCCTGCAGCATTGCCTTGACCTCTCCTACCCATGTCCCACACATCAAGTGGCTTCACTCCTTGCTTTGGGGTCCAGGAACCAAACTCTTCCACCAAACTCTTCAAAAGCCTCCAGAGAAAAATCACAGGGACAGGTTTGGGCAATGTTGCTCTATACAATGGTGCTGGAAGCTGTCGGCATCATTTTGGTCTCCCACCTGCATGGCGTGAGCACCAGGACAGCTGGCCAGCAGCTTTCCCATGGCGCCTCCTTCTCAAATGTCATCTTCTTAATTTCTGCCTGTGCCACGGTGTCCTGGCCATAGATCCAGCCTTTCCTGCCGTCTGTGGACAAGGGAGGAACCACAGTGAACTGCTTCCTCCGAAGCTCTGCCAGCAGCAGGAAAGCCAGCAAGGACCTCAGTCGGCTGCAGAATGTGCATTTTCATTCCCTTCTCTTCCTCTGTTGCCTTTCTGCCCGGCTCTGACACCTCTGTCTTTTTGTCCTCTCTGGGAGGTCTCTGTGGAGGAGTCACAGACTAATTGATCTCTGAGTGTTCAGACCTGTCCCTTTGAGCAGAGGCTATTAGTTAGTTACTGCCATTGTTCATGGCCCAGGAGGGAGTCCTGACCTTGTACAGCCTATTCTGCACCTACAGAGACATTCGTGAGCGCAACCATTTCATCTCCAGGATGCATAAATTGCATTGAGATCAGCTTCCCAATCCACCGTCCCACAGGGAAAAGGGGATTTTGCCATGTTGCCAAGTTTGAGGACATCTCAAGCACACACCTGTGTGACAGGAGAGGTTGGAATTGCTGGAAGGGGGGACCTGATGGGCTGCCCCTGCCCACCACAGGCAGAGCTGGATGGTGATCGAGGCTGGGAGGAAGGAGAATGAGTCAGAGATGTGCCCTACAACATACATGTTACAGCCACATCCTTGATCCTTTGGCTAAAGGCGTAGAGGGAAGGAACGAACAAGGCAACATCTGAACAGGAGAGATCCATGGGCCTGGATGTCATCAGAGTCCCCTCACTTCATCTTCTACAGGAGTTTCTCTCTGATACAACTGTGGCAGGGATTAACTCAGGCCAGAGTGGGACACAACAGGCAGCAGATCTGTCCTCATCACATGCTGGCCAGCCCATGCTTGCAAAATACCACTGGTAAAAGGGTTTTCTGTCTTCTCCTGGCTCCTACGGTCACAGTGCATTTGGGGCTGATTGGTAGCAGGAACTGTTGGTGATCCAAAGACCTGAGAAATGACTGGTGCCTCCAGGGATGCTGCTGCGATGTTCTCATGTTCCTGGGACTCTCTGTTGGCAATGATAAGGGAAGAGTTAACTCTGCCTTGGAGTGGGGTGGCACACACAACTCCTGGCTCCCTTTCAGCCCTATTTTTCTCTAATTCATCTAATCACTTCTACATCATCACTCTGGGGTGGTCTAGCTTTCACCTATTGCAAGGCTGCCTCCTTTTCTACCTGTTACCAAGTGAGCCAAGTGAGTCCTGGAAATTTGCCTTACGCTTTTTGGGAACTTTATTCCTCAAAAATAAAAGCAAAATATTTTGGCCTAGAAACTTCAAATGTGATTTAGTACCTTGCCCGTAGCAAAGAGTGTTGCCCCCGGAGAGACTGGGGCATCTTCCATTATTAACAACAGGATCTGCTCATGCAATGAAGTCTGTGTGGCAGGTGTGTGCGTCAGAAAGCACAGCTCAGGGCCTGACTCTGTAATTGTTATAATTATGCTGGGGCCCTGAGAACTGTTTCAAGCACTGTTGGTCTCCCCGTGTTGACTGCGCTGGTGTGACATCTGTAGTGGTGACCTCAGGGAGTCAATGCAAGCAGAATTGCTGAAGGCACGGGGGAGGTGTGCTGGGAAACCTGCTACGGGCACATCTGGGGAATTTTTGTCTTGAAAAGGGATGAGAAATCGAAATAGCAGAACGCTGCAACAAATTATGAGGGCAGAAACTTATGGAGTCAGAAAATTTCTTTTCGTTCTCGGCACATTCACGGATCTGCTGGAGCAGTGGTCAGAGGTCCCAATGAGTGGTCTTCTTCTGGGGCTCTGCTTCCCAGCTCCCTGCAGTGAGATGGCATCTCCCCAGCACACAACCAATCACAAGGATTGTCTGAAGACTTTGGCTCTTAGATGTCCCCTGGGAGAGGAGGGTGTCCCAGATTCAGCTGGGCTCTTGGGCAAGCACTGGGTTAATGACAAAGCCATAGAAAAGGCTGCGGGAAGGCAGGCCACCAGGACATTTCTGCGAGGGATGTATGGCCCTTCCTTCATCACACCTTGTCCAACCTCCTCATAAAGCCAGATTGTGGCAGACACTGTGGCCTCCCCAGTCAGTCTTAGAGCGTGAAGGTCAGAGACATTTCTCAAAGACCCAGTCTACAGGATGACCCCTCATCCCCTTCCCTGTGGTACCTTTCACCTTCCTGGTGAATTGCTCTTCCTCAGCAGTGTTTTCATGCACTCAACAGCCCCATCACCCAAGCATTGGAGACCAGTGGGCCAGCCTGCCTGCTCTCTCCCAATTCATCCCTGCTTCCCTCATGTGCCCCATGTTCCTACTGTCCCCTCCACTTGCTTTCCTTTCCTCTCCTGGGGAAACATTGAGACTCGGCATACGGCAGCAGTTCTGCCTTCCCCATCATCTTCCCACCTCGTCCTGTGGTCGTGATCCCTCCATCCCCTTCTCTCCACAGCTTCATTCTCAGCTTTATTTTCAGCTCCACCTTCTCCTTCCTCCCTCTCAGTAAAATGTCTTAACAAGCTCAAACCTTACTTTGTATTAAATCAAAGTCTGAACAGTATCCGAGGGCTCAAGAAAACGTGATTTAAATGGTGCTGTGCCCATTCACATCAGATTAAGTCTATAGAGGTAATTTACTGCATATAGAAACTGGAAGGCAGAGGGCAGCTCATTAATGTCTAGGGTTATTATTATTATTGTAGTAAAACAGAAGATCTTTTTCATTTTATTTCTATTCCTCGTGAATGCAAATTTGTGATACAAATAAGAAAGCCCGCCCCTACTAGTCCTGATGGGTCACTATTGATTTCAGGAGGGGGGAAAAAAAAAAGGAAAACCAGCAGAACAAGAATATGCCAAGAGTCCAAAACCTCACAGAGGAAACAATTTAAAGGATTTCAAAGGCTGTTTTCATAAGCCTTTGGGGACTCAAATGTAGCATATTGATTAAACTTCGGAAGCAGCTAAAAGCAGCTTCAACATGGCTAATTAATACAGTGATGCCCTGATGCCTCTTCTACTTGTTTTACCAAGCTTCAGCCTGTCAAATCAATTAATATTCACAACCCTGATGAAAGCAGAAACTCTGTTTATCATTTGATAAACTGATCAATGTATTGACTCACTCAGCATAATTAACTGACCTGTCCTATGGGGTTGAATGTGGTGTCCTGCAGATGCTTTTGGGGTGACACAAGACAAGCGAACTCATAAAGACCCTTGTTTTGACTCTATAATCAAAATGGCAGGGTTTCTGATTTCAGGCGGCGTTTGATGTGCAGCTGCAGCAATAGACCCTTGGACAACAACATTTCAAGGAGAAAGGTCTGTGATTATTCCTGGTTTGAATGGAGCCACCTGTGCTTGTAGGAGACTGATGGCATTTAGGACGTGGTCTCCTGGGGTTCCAGAACAGCACTCCTTCACTGGGGAAAATCCCTTTACTTCTGGCATAAAAGGCAGAATTTCACACAGGGTTGCAATGCCATCTTTTGCATTTGTCAGCTTCCACCCACCCTTTGTTGTAGACCACCACGTGTATTCTCCATATGCGCTTCATTTCCTCATTTACACAAGGAGAATCAATGATCTTAAAGGTCCCTTCCAACCTAGACGATTCTAATAATTTTTCCACTTTTCCACCCATTCAGTGGAGCTTGTGGCAGGCGCTGTCTCTCACTGTACGTCAGTTCAGAACTAGCTTAGTGCTGCCACAGCCAACGCAGCCAGGAATGCAATATAATATTGTATGGCAGAGCAAAATATTCTAAAATCAGACTTTTGGTCTGCCAAGTCTCCTTGAACTGAAGAGTTCACACCTGAATTCAGGTTCCTGTCTGGAAAAGTTCCTCATCTGAATCCACTCTGAAGAAGTCAGGTGCCTCCATGAGGCCTTCTGGAAGGTCCTTAATGCAGTCCTATATTTATGCATGTTTTCTTTTGGGACTAAGGTGACAGATTTACAGCCTTCTGGCTCATCAGAGAAGGTGAATTACTGGGCAAAGGAGACCAGGCAGGACCATGCAGACTGCATATCATCTAGATGCTGTGCTGATCATGGTGACACCAGGCGCAGTGGAGGACTATGTGCTATCTGTGCTACAACATGTTCTGGGGAGTCTTTGATAGCTCCCAGGGTGAGCTAGAGGTTCTGGATAACTTGTGGTTTTCAAAAGTAAGGCAGAGAGATGTTGGTGCATGCGCATGTACTTCGTTTCAGATGAGGCACCAGCTTTGATTTAGAGCAAGTTTTTGGCACTCCCCAATAAACTGCCATGGGCTGTTTATTGAATTTTAATTCCATGTTCCTCATAAAAAAAAAAAAAAAAAAAAAAGGAAGAAAAAGGGGGGAAACAGTTGAATGAATAATTTCAGCAACATCTGCTGCCTTTCTAAGATATTCCACCAAAAGTCTACGGAGATCAAATATTTTCCTCTAATTAGAGCACTTTCCTTGCAAGCAGCTCCCCTGTACGCAAAAATACATCAACACCTCCCTCGCTGCCCAGAGAGCCTCCTGGGACCCACGGCATTGCCAACACACACAGAGAAACACACATCTGTCTTTTAAGTTATCCTCGGTGCAAACGCATAGCTTTCCCAGGAGGGAAAAAGTTGTTCCCTGCCTCTCTTCCTCCCTTCATCAGACCGTGCTCTCCAACTCTCTGCTTGGTTTTGCTCAGCTGGAACAGTTGCTCCCTTGGCCAAAGAAGCCAGCATGCCCCACCTGCCCGGCGATGGCTCTGCGGAGCGTTGCTGGTCCATTCCTGATCGCCTGGGAGCCTCTGCTGTTTTGCTTCATTCGTGACTGTTGGGGAGAGCTGGTTCACGTTTGCAAAACCTTTTTCAGAAACCTAGTTGCTGTATTTTTGGTTGCACAGACTATGCCCCACTGCTGTTACGATAAATTGCACTATGCCTGTGACACATTTACTAAAAAAACATGGTTTACCACAATCTTCGTGAACATACATGCAGGTAAATAAAGCATCCTAGGTGCCTGAGATGTCTCACAGTGAATGAACTCTTCCGCCTGCTTAGCGGTAACCTGCCTCGGGTACCAGCTGGGTGACTGGAGCGTATCCAGAGAAGGGCAACGAAGCTGGTGAGGGGTCTGGAGCACAAGTCTTCTGAGGAGCAGCTGAGGGAACTGGGGTTGTTTAGCCTGGAGAAAAGGAGGCCAAGGGGAGACCTTATCGCTCTCTACAGCTACCTGAAAGGAGGCTGTAGCCAGGTGGGGGTTGGTCTCTTCTCCCAAGTAACAAGTGATAGGACACTATGGCCTCAAGTTGTGCCAGGGGAGGTTTAGGATGGATATTAGGAAAAATTTCTTCACTGAAAGCATTGGACCAGGCTGCCCAGGGAAGTGGTGGAATCACCATCCCTGGAGGTATTTAAAAGATGGGCAGACATGGTGCTGAGCAATATGGTTTAGTGGTGGTTTTGGCAGTGTTAGGTTGATGGTTGGACTCAATGATCTTAAAGGTCCCTTCCAACCTAGACGATTCCATGATTCTAATCCCAGCTGTCCTGGGCAGACTGTTGAGAATCGGGACACTTGGACAAGGGACAGGCCTGTACTCGGCCTCCAGAGCAGCCCATGTGGGCTGTGATGGATAGCACTGCACCAGGTGTGTGGCTGAGTCCAATTAGGGCAGGCAAACCATGAAATGGTTTTCTTGTAATCTCACATTTGTCCTGTTTTCAAAGACTTACTGATACCAGCCCCAATAGGTAATTTTTCATCCAGTTCTCTCAAAATATTAGGATGCAGCCTACATGGCCAAACTGGATATTAAGGTAGATGATCTTAAAGGTCCCTTCCAACCTAGACAATTCTATGATTCTATGACTTTATGACTATTCTGCTCAAACTCCTGAAGATGCTCTGGATGTTCACAGCTGTGTCAGGTCGTTTCTGAGTCTAGCACAACACATATCAAATTAGTTGGTTTATTATAAAGGCTTTAAGGAATAAAAAGGGGAAAATGAGAGCTTCAACCCAAAGATTACATCATTCTGCTATGGCATGCTCCTAGGTAGAGCAAGCAGGGGTCACATTTCATTGACTATTTGGGTTGCTGGAAAATCAGTGCGAAAAGTTATTCGGGCATCTGCTGTTGCTCCTGGCATCCTCCCCGCTGACCCTGCAAGCACCCTTCAGAGAGCAGGAGTGCTTCAAAACCTAGCCCTTGGCTGCTGCTGAAGAGGATTTCTACCAAGTGCCGTGTTCCCAGGGGGAACGGCTTGGTGACATGGCAGTGTCACCTCTGAGTGGCTAAATCCTGCCTCATAACCCTGAGGAGCTCCTTGGCCTGCCAGCAAGATCTGTAGGGTGGGCAGATTGCTCCTGGAGCAATTGCAAGGCAATCACCCCTGTCTCTGTACCCCAGTTACATGGATGCATTCAGGGGTGGCAAGCTTTACCCAAGAAGGGACTGGCTTCTCCCTCTCCTCTTCCCTCCCTTGTTTTTCCCATAATGAATGTTATGGGGGAAAAAAAAACCAAAACAACCAAAACAAAAAAAAGATTTATTGTCCTGTATCAGAGAAGAAAAAACCAGTTTTTAGCCTTTGTGAAATAAATGTGTTGCAGGAGAGAGAAGGATCACTGTTTCTTTAGCCTCTGGGTTAAGGCAACCAATTCAGATCTGATCCACGTGGAAATTTGCAGCACGTTCCCATGGACAGGGACGGCAGGGAAGAGCTCTGAAACGATCCCAATAGCCTGCGGGTGATTTATGAGGCAGGCTGTAAAGAGCAAAGGAAACCTGGGTTGTTAGCTCTGATATTTAGAGATGATAAACAACATGAAAGGGAGATTTTTTTTTTTTTAATGCCTCTGCACAGATGCAAAACAAGTAGTATTGGCTTAAATTTAGAATAGGAAAATATTGGCTTCATAATAGGGGAAAACTTCCTGGCAGAGACGTCTGTTATGAACAGACTTATACTACAAATAGACTTCCCAAAGGAAGGGCTGCAAACCCTACTCCCTCATCCACCGAAAGCCGGAGCAGCGTACATCATGCAGGGGAGGACGACTCTGCTCCTCCCGCAGCAGATGGGTCAGCTAAGCAAAGCGCCTATTGATTCCCTACATTTTCCAAGCTCTCCCACGTAGCAGGAGCTACCAAGGACCTACCTGCTGCCTTGCAAGAGCAGGAGGCCTAGGAGGGTATAAATCCATCCTTCTGCCTTTTCCATGGGGAAAGAGAACGTTGTCCTCCCTGATTTTTCTGGCCCATCCTCAGATGGACAGTGTTTGACCTTGAGTCTTTGTGGGCTGTGGCAGCAGCATGAACTATTACCATTTCACTTGTGTTCTGTTCTTCACCTGCAATCACTAAAATTAATTCCTAAAACACGGTAGTTATTTAAAAATCACGGTATATCCAGCATAAGCAATCTCCCAAACCCCAGGCGTGCAAGGGACCCCTGAATCCAAGCAGCATGCAGGCAGGAGTGACAGCCCCAAACCCTGGCAAACACAAAGCTGCCTTAATTAGTGCTCCCGCTGCAGCCTGCTAATTTGCTGATACCGATGTCTTCCAACACAGCCTCTGTGATCTGCTTCGTAATTGGGATACTTACAACAAGCTGGGAGGACGAAACCAAAAAGAGGTTTTTTTTGCTTCCCCCACATTCTCCAGTAACCTTTAATCACAGTGTCTGCAAAGGTCAAGTGTAGTCCTCATTAGCCTCCAGACCAGCATCTTCATGAGAGTCTGGAGTCCTTGAGATCAAAGGGAAGAGGGAGGTATGGCATCAAGGGGGTAGAAGACATGTTAACAACCCAAAAGCTGTAGGCTCTTCCCCCAGGAGCTTGCTGGACAGATTTATTGGCAGCGTGGGTCCTTCACAGGGTGCAGGGACCAACCTGCTGGGAAATGTCAGGCAAGAAATCCTGGTGGCCAACAGGACAACTAGGGGCTCAGATAGCACCTGGGAAGCCAGAGGGTATTCTGACACTGAGGTGACAGTTCAGATGAATGAATGTTTTTTGCAGTGAGAAATAGCCTTTCCCAGAAGACTTGGTAAAAAATGTTGCTTCTCTCTGTGCACTTTAAAAATTTCCAGCAACATCAGCGTTGCTTAGAGAAAAAAGCAACTGGTTAAAAAAAGAGCGTGTATCGGTAAGGGAGATATTTGAAAATGCATTTGAGAATTATTCCTAACAAAGACGGATTAATAATTTTGCAGAAAAATTTAACAAACCCTACAAAATAGTTTCTCCTTTCATGTTTGAAATCATGTTTTCATGGAAACAGTTTCCCTTTGTAATATCCCTTCTGAACAGAGAAGTCTACAGCCATTCCTTGAAACCGCTGTTTGCTGAACCTTTCCTGGTGCTGTCACTGCTGCAGTTTCTCTGCATCCTTTGAGGAAAGCAGTGTTTGAAGGGAGGAGGAGGATGTGTGTCCCAGCAGTGCAGCACAGCAGAGGGTAGGGGCAGGATGCTACAGGGCCTGGGTAACCCCACCCTGAGGCTGCGGGATGCAGAAGATGATATTTAAGATCCCTTCTACCCTATGTTTTTCTACGATCCTCTAGTACCGAGCCCCCTTTCCAGAAGACCACAGATGTCTCAACTTACGATGGCCTATATGAAGCAGGAATATCCGTCCTCTTCCACCCCGAAATGCTGCAAAGGCGGTGGGGTTGTGCAGTGGACAAAATGATGTCTCCTTTGGCTGCCTGGGAGGCCGTTCTGGCTACGTTTAAAAGACCAGCAGTAAAAGCAGATGTATAAACTGCAAATGTACAACCTTATCCCCTTTGACACCGGGCCGGGAAAGACATGCGGGCGTTACTTGGGTCTCCCCAGCCGGTGGAAGAGCTGCCGCACTGGTACCCCACGCCGGGTGGGCAGGGTCTCTCCATGCAGTAGGGTTTTCTTTGGGGCCCCATTTCTAATTAACCTGCATGGGTTTTGACACTTCTCCTGCCTGCTCTTACTCACAAATCCCATCCATAAAAAATTCCCCAAATTTTCAAGTAAATCGAGGGCCCACTTTTGAGCTTGTAGCTGTACATTAGTCAGACTCATTTGCCTAGGAACATGAAAGTCCCTTCCTATTTATCTCCTCATTTGAACTACATAAATAGCCCACAGCAAAAACTCCTCATCTTTCCGCTGCTCCAAAAAATAGCAGCCTTTGAAAAAGAAAAATTAGTGGTGGGTAATTATTTTTGAGGCAGATACCAAAATGATAATTTCTTAAACAATTACTTTGAAATATTAACAATTGTTCTCTAAATTCCAATTTAATTCCTGATACGAATTATAGTTTGTCAGATCTGTGCTTCTGAAACATTTGTTCCTTGAAAAGAACATAAAAACCGCCAGCATAACCTTTTGCCTCCTCGCCCTCTAAGCGGAGTAAAATGCCTTCGCTCTTGTTTTATCAACACAAATAATTAAAACACAAGAGAATGTTTGGGATTTATATGGTTGTTTTTGGCATCTTATTCATATTTATTTGATCTGTAAGATACCATTTTAATTAAAAGCTCGCTCTCTCTCCCCCCCTCCTTTGCCCAGAGAATAAATTATTTATAATACCCTCGCTGCCTCATGCTAGCCGATAGACGCTGCTTGTGATGCGGGATGCTGGCAGCGAGCAGCCCCCCAGGAGGGGACCCGGGACGCCAGGCACTGCCGTGGGCAGAGGTCTGCCTGCCTCAGCTGCTCTCTGCCCTTGGGAAGGGTAAAACCCCCAAGGTGATGGCTGGGTCCCTCGGGCTGCCTTTTAGAGGGGCAGCGTTTCCCCCTTGAAAAGGTTTTTTCTTCTGTATGAGGGTTGTATTTGTTTAAAAGCTTCTCCCCATCGCTGCAGTTTGGGGCAGGGGCTGGGGTTATTCACAGGCACTCCAGTAAGGAGAAGGCAGCCCAGGAGGATTCGGCTTTCCTCCCAGGTGGGGTTTTAGAGGATGCGCACAGGACCCCAGCTGGCAGCTGGGAAGTCTCTTGCTGGAGCACAGTTACTACAAAGACCTTTTCATTTCATTTTCTCTTCTCTCCCTTTGCTCCCCACCGTACAGCCTTTACTCGCTCCTCTTCTCTTCAGTGGGCTTTAGATACAACTCGGTACTGCAGTGGGTTAAAAAAAAAAAAATTGGATTTTTTTTATTCCCTTTGAAGTCTGAGGGCTAAATCTGGAGAAGGAGACTTCCCTCTGAATTCAATGCTTATCAGAGCCAGCCTGAAACCCCTTAGTTTAGCTGGAGTTTTCCCATGCATGCCTGGCTGGCATTTGCACTGGGAAAGAGCTGATATCCTCTTTGCAAGCAGGTTATTTTGGGGTAATGAGGTCCTCCAGTTTACAGAGCAGAGTCTTCAGCACATACCAAGGGCCACATACCTCAACGTTACTCAGAAATATTGCCCCATTCCTAAATGGGCTGCTCTGGGACTCCTGGTGGTTAAAATGCAGCTCCTAATAGTAGGCATAAAAGTTGTATTTAAGTTAAATTAGCCTTGATTAGTACTAGTATTGATAAGAAGCTGCAGGTAAGCATTTGGGCTAGGTTGCCATCTCCTTCTTCTCTACAGCTGCTCTGACAGCAACGCAATGGCCACTTAATACCTTGGTCTCCATTCGGAAGGACTCTGATCTCCATAAATGAGGTAAAAATACCTCCACAATATAGGTCACATAATTAAATACGAGGATCTAGAATTATTTATGAGACTTTATAGCTATGCAAATTGAGCACTTGAAACATTTTCGTAAGTATTTATGAGTAACTACGAGAAGATCAACTTGAGCCGCCAGTTGAAAGCAAGGGTTGGGTTTTATCTAAAATTAGCCACCCGCCTGTTGGCGAGAGGGCTTTTTTTCCAGGTTAACAGCTGTCCTTGCACCTTTCGCAGACCTGCTTTTTAGGTTTCATTTTTTAACACGAGGAGTTAGAGGTTAAACACCTCCAATTTAATGCAAGGGAAGAGGCTGTTAACGCAGCTACAGGGACAGCATGGAAGAATGTGCCATTGTGTCTCTCCAATTCAAGGGCAAAGCTCAGCTGCAGACCCGGTGGCAAAGGTGACACNGAATGGGGAGCGGGGAGGGGGGCAGAGCAGTAAAATCCCTCCTGTTAATGGTTCTGAAGCAATTCCTTTAGGAGGTGCACAGATACGGTTAGGGTGAGCACCAGGGGAATCACACAGCAGATGCCTCTGCTCCCCACATGGTGTGGTTTGACATGTGATAAATACAGCCAGGCTGAGGAACACCTTGTAAGGCACCGTGGGCACCCACTTCCCTCTGCACAGCTCACGTGCAGCAACAGCCGCATCCCAGGCCAGGATCAACAACATGCCCTCACACACCCGCAGACAGGTCTGCACACACAGGCACGCATGTGTGCACAGTCCTGAGCTCAGGATACACACAAAAGCCAGCACACGCCCCGTTTGGCCCCAGAGCAGTCATCCTCTACATGAGCACCAGCCCATCTCCCCCAGGTAGGGCACTTCATCACAGTGCCAAGCCCAGATGAGTGTTTCTCTTTGGAGAAACATCAGTGAGCAGAAGGAGAACTTCTTCTAGCTCGGTTCACATTTATTTTACATGTTCCTTGTCTTCACCCAGCTCCTTTTTTTTCCTTTTCCCCTTTCTCACTGGCCCCAGTCTCCAGATATCTCCAAACTTTCACAAGGAAAGAAACTTCTTTCAAGTAGGAATAAAACAAACAAGGTCATTGGAAAAGATAAAAAATAATGAGTTCCTTTCTGTAGGGCTCCTTGCTCGTCTCTCCCTCCCCCTCCCCCCTTTCATCTCACTCCAGAAAAAGAAAAATAAATCTTTACTAATCCCTTTGGAGCCCTGCCTCCAGATCCGCCTGTGATGCATGCTGTAGCCACGCTGAAAATGGGAGTGTGGATTCAGACTCCAGGAAAATCAATTTATTGCCCACTCCCCAAAGTCTCCCTCTTCCTCCTGTCCCAGACCCACCTCCCCGTGCAGGATCATCGCAGCCCACCTCTCTGGGTCAGGCTCAGACCAGTCACCAGCCACTGATGTGGTGCCTTCTCCTGTTTTATTGAATTTTTTTTTTAAGTTNTAATAGTAGGCATAAAAGTTGTATTTAAGTTAAATTAGCCTTGATTAGTACTAGTATTGATAAGAAGCTGCAGGTAAGCATTTGGGCTAGGTTGCCATCTCCTTCTTCTCTACAGCTGCTCTGACAGCAACGCAATGGCCACTTAATACCTTGGTCTCCATTCGGAAGGACTCTGATCTCCATAAATGAGGTAAAAATACCTCCACAATATAGGTCACATACTTAAATACGAGGATCTAGAATTATTTATGAGACTTTATAGCTATGCAAATTGAGCACTTGAAACATTTTCGTAAGTATTTATGAGTAACTACGAGAAGATCAACTTGAGCCGCCAGTTGAAAGCAAGGGTTGGGTTTTATCTAAAATTAGCCACCCGCCTGTTGGCGAGCGGGCTTTTTTTCCAGGTTAACAGCTGTCCTTGCACCTTTGGCAGACCTGCTTTTTAGGTTTCATTTTTTAACACGAGGAGTTAGAGGTTAAACACCTCCAATTTAATGCAAGGGAAGAGGCTGTTAACGCAGCTACAGGGACAGCATGGAAGAATGTGCCATTGTGTCTCTCCAATTCAAGGGCAAAGCTCAGCTGCAGACCCGGTGGCAAAGGTGACACATGCACCTTCCTGGCCCAGGGACTACGGAGGTTATGGGGTGACCACAGGGGGTTATTGGGGTCATGGGTTGCCTGTCACAGGAGTTTCGGGGGCTCTTGTCACCCTGCAAAGGCAGCATCGGTCAGGGCAGAGCTGGCCCTTGGGCTTGGGTCACTCACAAGATCTACTGGTGGTCCTTTGGACCATGCCTTGCAGCTCCTGGATGGTCACCTCCACGATGCAGCTACCCTCTTCCACAGTCCACATGCTCCCAGTACAGGGATTAATTAGAGATCAGAGTGCTTAAGGAAAAAAGAAAAGCCAGGGTTAAATTAACGAGGTGCTGCAAGGTAAACTTCACCCCTGAGCAATGTGAATCCCCAGTGGCAACCTCCCCCTTTCACGCTGCCCATGCAGGATGAGAAGGGAAGCGTGCATGTGTTAGTAAGCTGTCATTGCTTCCCAGTCTGAATCAAAGCCCACNCATCTCCCCCAGGTAGGGTACTTCATCACAGTGCCAAGCCCAGATGAGTGTTTCTCTTTGGAGAAACATCAGTGAGCAGAAGGAGAACTTCTTCTAGCTCGGTTCACATTTATTTTACATGTTCCTTGTCTTCACCCAGCTCCTTTTTTTTCCTTTTCCCCTTTCTCACTGGCCCCAGTCTCCAGATATCTCCAAACTTTCACAAGGAAAGAAACTTCTTTCAAGTAGGAATAAAACAAACAAGGTCATTGGAAAAGATAAAAAATAATGAGTTCCTTTCTGTAGGGCTCCTTGCTCGTCTCTCCCTCCCCCTCCCCCCTTTCATCTCACTCCAGAAAAAGAAAAATAAATCTTTACTAATCCCTTTGGAGCCCTGCCTCCAGATCCGCCTGTGATGCATGCTGTAGCCACGCTGAAAATGGGAGTGTGGATTCAGACTCCAGGAAAATCAATTTATTGCCCACTCCCCAAAGTCTCCCTCTTCCTCCTGTCCCAGACCCACCTCCCCGTGCAGGATCATCGCAGCCCACCTCTCTGGGTCAGGCTCAGACCAGTCACCAGCCACTGATGTGGTGCCTTCTCCTGTTTTATTGAATTTTTTTTTTAAGTTCTAGGGATTTGGAAAGTGATGAAAGTCTTCGAGCTGGGTTTTAAATAGTTGATTAAAGAGCAGTCAGCAGAGAAGTAGGAGGAAGCTCTTGGGGAATGAAGATGATTTTGGCCAACCTGTGCTGAACAGCTCTGGTGAGGTCAGCCCCCCCTCCAGGCTCGGTCACACCCCCTTCTCCCAGCGGCTTACGCTGCCACAGGGTGCTCACCAAAAAGGTTCACAAGAAACACATCAGAAAACAAATTTTTTCCTACATCTGTGCTGGGAGAAAAAAAAGTTTTAAAATTTGAACTTTTTTGCTCTGCCACTTTTTAAAAAGGAATATTATTCTAGTTAATGTTCTGAAATGACATTTCAGTCTGAAATTGAATAAAAGATTTCATTTGATCTAAAATTAATTGGAGTGGGGAGGAGAAGGGTTTATTTTGGTAGGGCAAAAAAAAAAAATCAAAGGGTCTGTACTTTGCATTGATCCAAACCATTTCTTATTTGAATTTTTTTTGTGGAGGATTGGGCAGTGAGCTGAAAAGTTTTTCATTTGTCCAGCTATAATTGGAAGCCCTGAACCAGTCAGTACTTTACATTTGCGAAATGCAAAGCATGAACAGTCCCGGTGGGAACAGTTTGGCCCCGCGCTTAATTTCACTGTATTGGCTTGCCTGCTGATTTTAAGCCTGAGATGCTGGAGGTGTAGAGGCTCCTCCTTCTCATCGAATTTCATAAAAAAATCGGTGTGTCCACTTTAATTGCTAATCCCACATCATGTTTTACCTCAAACCTTGTGTTAATGTTAGCAACGCAATTTGGAAACACCTTCAGCTGAAATGTCTGGTCCAGCCTAGCTCAGTGGTCCTGGGGATACCTTCAGATGTGCTTATCCCTGGAAAGGTGAGATGGTTGGACATCCCCAGTTCTGGATTGACACTGTGAGTGCTGGTCTCATGAAACATATTTTAGGTAAAAGAGGGTAAAAAAAGTCAGTCGCTGCAGATTTCAGCCTTTAGCAGCTCAGCCTTGATGGAGCAGTCGTGGTGGCACATTTTGCCAACATCTGTAGGCAGATCTATGACAGCCTTTGTGGTTTGGTCACTGTTTCACCAACACTGCCAGACCGGAGGACTGCCAGGTCAAGGAGCCATCCAGCTAACACCAAAACCAGGCTTAGATACACCAGAAATTGGCCCAAGGTTGGATGGACCACCCAAGCTAGGACCATCTTGAGTTCAGTTTTGATGAGTGAGACGTGTCCAAAGGAGACTCCCTGGCCTGCGGGACCAGCAGTGTGTCACATCTCTAGCTGGACACCAAGATACCCCTCTATGATGCCAACTGCCCAAGTCCTTGCACTGCTCTGGGCTGGAGCCCCAAACTCATCTGAGCCAGTCCAGACAGCAGAGGACCTTCAGGCCCTCCTCTTCCTCCTTGACACCCCCAATTCCAACCTCAACAAACCCTCTGCACCATCAGCCTGCTCTGGGGCTGGGGAAGGCAGGTTGCCACCTTGGGCATCCATCCCCCGGCAGCCCTACTGGTACCCCTGCCTGCAGCCCTGCCCACCCGAGACCTTGCTCAGTCCCGGGGGCCGCCTGTCCCCCCCCGAACTGCCAGGCGGGCACTGAGGGCTGTTTGCTGCTCCGAGCTGAGCAATGTCCCTGCCAGGCTGCCGACAGGACTCGCACAACCCTGGCTCTAAGTGGCATGGCCACAGGACACATGCTGAAAACCACTGATGGAGCCCAGAGCTGACGAAATCAAAAAAGCTTTGAATGAAAATTGCTCTGAAGATCACTGCGGAGGGAGGAGAGGCAAGGGGGGGGCAGAGGGAAGCTCCACAGCTGTTTTGTTTCATGTCCTTTAAAGCTCCCATTATGTCGTTTTTTTAATTAAAATGTTTTTTAGGAGGCTGCTGGGATTTACTGCTCCTTGTCCTTGACGGAGGTGAGGTGCGCAGAGAGCATCTGAAGGCTGGTGGAGGGATGGGGGAGGCAGCACCGCAGTGCCAAGCCCCCCCCCGCCCCAGCCACGTGCAGACAGCGTGGGACGAGAATGGCGGCGTGACAGGATCTGACCTGCCCCAGCCTTATGTGCACAGGAGAAGGGGAGATTCAGGAAGAAAGCATCACCCCAACATGGATTTTGATCGAGACCCTCAGATAGGGCAGAAATAGCTCCCAGCCCCCACGCTCATGCCTTGCTTATCTACATGTGTTGCTCTCTACCAGCCCTGTGGCTTAAGGTTTTGGCTGGTGAGCAGCCCAGCCACATCAGCTTGTGGAAGTGTAGATCTGCATAAAACTAATTCTTTCTCATGGTAAAATGTGCCCTGAAACCCTTGCCTACAAAGAAAAGCTGCACTTTAATCCCAACCGGCCTGAATTTTCTGCGTATTTGTAAAATAAATGATCTTTCTGTGCTTAGCCAAAGCAGTTATTAATGTTTTCACACCAAAAGAGACACACATTGCAATTTCAGGACCTGCTAGTGATGAATAATGAACACCTAAAAAAAAAAAATAAAAAAAATCAGCATTTGTTTATAGGACACCGGTAATGAGGAGGCAGGGTTACGATCAACAGTTAAAACCACTGTTTGACCCATGCCTGGATTCAAACCCCCAAAAAAGCTTCTTGGTGAGACAGACACCTTATCACAGCCCCACACCATTCCCCTCCCTTTCTCCAGCTGTAGGGCCCGATGGAGATGGAGGGGATCTGATCATGGTAAGTGGGTAAATGATAGCAGCGAGATGAGCAGTGCTCCGCTCCACGCCAGGGCTTTGCACAATATCATGGTTCATTATAAAGGAACGCAAATACCCTGGCAGAATCCTAACCTAATGAAAGTCTTATTTTCCAGAGTAACAGTTCATTATTGGACTCACTGTGCAGTCTAAACCCCTAAGGTGGGAAAAAAAACCTATGCAGGGCTGCTGAACGCGTAGCGAAATCCTGGTAGGCTTGGACATTTGCAATTCTGCTACATCTCTCTTTGTGGGAGGGAGGATGATGCATGCTCCAGATCAAAGGGGATTTTTAGGACTCTAAGAGTTTTTTTAGGACTCTGTGGGTGTTTTAGGATAGGGATGCTGGTCCCCATGTGGTGCAGGTGCAACACAAGCACCACTGCCCAGCCGGGTACTCACTTGGGGGACAGGCAACCTCTCCCTGACGGTGCAAACAGGGGTGTCTGTATGCAGATACCTGTGTGTCCTAGCACAGAAGATCTGACCTCAGAAGCCCAAACTAAACCCCATTTACAAACGTGGCAAGATGAGCTTGGAGAGCTACAGAGCCCCAGGTACCTCAGCTCTCTCCAACTTCTGCTCCTTGCAGGAATCTCGGCTTTGCAGGCAGCCCTTGAGGCAATGCCTGGGAGCCGGACGAGGGCTATGATTACAGGGGAGAGTTTCCAAGGCCGTATATGAAATAAAAAGAGGAGGATGAGCCTTCCGCCCCCGGCATGTAGAGTCACAGCCCTCCCACTCCCCAGGATGGCCATCACGAACTGCGCTGGAGCCTGCAGAGGCACATCTGGTAAAACAAAGCTGCTTATCCTTGCTTCCAGCAGTAAAAGAAGGCAAAATATTGTAATCTGTGCCTTTTCCCCCCCTCATCTCTTCACAAATAGAGGGAAAAAATAGCAAGGCAGCCAACCAAGAGCCTCTGCTCTGCAAGGGCATGCTGGGATCCCCAGCCTGGAAGAGGATGCACCTCCCAGTGAAGCAATGCTTTCGTCCTGGCCCAGCTGAGCACGAGCAACGTGGTGGGAGTAGAGCACAAGTCCAGCCTGAAACACTGCCTGCTTCTGCATCCCACCCACCTCCAGGCTCTGCAAGCCAGTGTTAATCCAGGTGCCTCAAGAGCAGATGTAAAACACATTCACACTCTCCTCCAAAAAAGAAGGAAAAAAAGACAAGCAGTGATGCAAAGTAACAGTAACTGATCACGCAAATGGACAGAGAAAATAAGGAAAATATATCCTATTTTCTACTCCAACCTTATGCAGGATAATCTGTCCTCCACTTTGGTGGTGTGATAACTCCATTTTTCAGCCCACTCATACATGGCTTATGAATCTGTTTGCCTGTTATTTGGGGATGTAGGAGACAAAATCCCCGTAGCTTTTGGTAACACTGTGGCTTTTCCTCAGAAAACGGAAGGAAGGCTCCTCACTCACTCAGGTCTGCAACGCCGGGCAGGGTAACTCCTGGTGTGCACCAAAGGTCTGGACATGGATGCTGAAGCCAAGGATGGACATCAGAAAATACCATCATGCTGTCAGCCAGAAAGCAGCAGTTACACGCCACTTCTTCACTCCACTTTACAACCACCATCTGTCTTCTTCAAATGCGTCATCATCAGCATTGCATCAGAGCAATTCCTGATAGCTAGGGCTGTTCAAAAAATGAAGATTCACAGTGAGAAATTTTGTGAAATTACAGTTATTTATGCTTTTTCAGGAGGGAAGAGGGCTTGTCTCTGCTAACGGCACCAACTAAGTGTCACATATTTAGTCTAAAATTTGTCTATACTCTCTCTACTGTTAACAGGAGGAGAAACCTCCAGAGAACTACTGAACCCCTCCATCATGGATACCCCTTTGGGACAGGACAAATTGCCTTCTGGAAGAAACTTGCTCCTGCATGGACTACAGAGAGACCTAAAATGAGCACGCACCTAATTTCTACATGATTGGTGAGGTGAGAGGAATCCCAGTTCATATGTTTGTACACATTAGTTCTTCCTTCTTGACATCCTTTGCAGTTATTAGTAGCGCCTCCTCCCAGCTTCTTTATCCAGAATATTATTGAACGTGTCCATCGCTGCAACAGGGAGTTTTGCTGTAAATAATAACAAGGAAGGAGTGCTCCTTTGTGAACCAGCATAGCCTCTGAGCCCTGCTTGCCCTCCCCAGCAAACTGGCATTTTGTCTCTTTTATACCTTCTTCCCCAAAGTTAGTCTCTGTAGGCCAAGCCCAAATGAAATGCAGTAATCCCCTGCTCCACAGCAACAGTCTGAGGTGACAAAGACATCCATGAACACATATTTACTGATATTACCATTAAACCAGCCCATCTTTCTTAGTCCTATCTGGCTACAAGTGGGATTCTTCTCAATCACAGATGTCAATGCCAGCTCCCACCAGAGCTCAAAAGAGCAAGAAAGCAAAATTTAAATCACTCCTGGATTTCACAGAACAGGTTGAGGATGACACAGTGATGGAGGATGGAGGTGTTTTACTATCTTTTAAAAGAGGGACCAACAAACCACAGACACTGCAGGAAAGACAGCTTTGGTCCCCTAATCAAGGTTGCCTGGCTGGTGGGACCGCTTGCTGGTGCACATCCACCAGCCATGCAGAAGGGACATCCTCTGATGCCCTGGCATTCACCACCTCCCAAGTGCCCCAAGGACCCATCCACATCACTCATGTG
Organism: Burhinus bistriatus; assembly: GCA_013397275.1. Taxonomy (NCBI): domain Eukaryota; kingdom Metazoa; phylum Chordata; class Aves; order Charadriiformes; family Burhinidae; genus Burhinus; species Burhinus bistriatus. The sequence continues at coordinate 677,834 of VYXH01012749.1, forward strand.
GGATATTTCCTGGAGCAGACCCAGGTGGCAATGTCCAGAGAGGAACAAAGCACTTGGTCTCCAGGTAGGGAGCTACTTGATGGAGCTGTGAGTTTCTCAACGCTATTTCTAGGCAGATGGAAGAGCTGCTCCATGAAGAGGTCAGGATGGTGCCTGGTGGTTTTTGAATGCTCAAAGCCAAAGCATACCATATAAAAATAAAACCCCAATGTTCTCATCTCCACCCTCACCATAGGCTCGAGGGGTGAATGCAAGTGATGCACTTCCCCTTCAGTTCTCCCTTGTACAAAATGGGACTAACTGCATCAAGCCACCTTCAGAAATCATGCAAGGTTCTTTGGAGAAAAGAGAACCTAAAACTGGTTGGTCTATTTATAATATTTGCAGGTAATGGCATGCTAATACAATTCATTAACACTCAGACACTGCTCATTAGTGTCTTTTCACTCTTCCTTTGCAAGGCCCATATTCCTATTTTACACATAATCTGTTTTATTAAGCAGTTTCTTAATAAAAAAGAGTATTATCTTCCATGCAGGTTTTTTATAAATCCCCTCAAATTTAATTAGGCCCCAAAAGGTTCAAGGAAGTTTGGGTATGTATCTAAACTTCAGAAAACTCACTCGTGACTCCACTTCCAAAGCATTTAAGTTTTACTGATCACTGTTACGTGCTCCATGTTCTTCCTCCATCTGACATCAGACAATATAATTATTCTGGTTATCAAGATCACAGCTATCCTGGGAAAGTAGAGGGCTTTTGTAATATCTCCTAGTGGGTAAAACCCCAGCACCAGCTTCTGCAAGGGGCTCTGCAAACCCTTGGAAAATGAGAACATCCGTTTTCCGTCCTTTGGAAAACGAGAACAACTCAGCAGGACTTTTAAAGTCCTTCCCAGCTGATTTTCTGCACTGAAACATGAAATCTCCTGGGCGATGGATTCTCCAGGACTCAGTTCTCCTTGCTGTTAGGATGCTGAGGCTGAACCCCAGGACTGCAGTAGCAGTTGAGATCTACTTCAGCCAGGCTTGATTCAGCATTGGAGAAGAGAATGAACTAAAGCTCGTTATTTAGCGCATCTTGCCTGGTACTCCCAGCAGGACCCAGAGCCTCTCAGGGCCACTGGGGGACAGGTCATCCTGGGTCCAGCCTCACACCATACCCCACATCCTTATCTGATCCCAGCTCACATCTAAATCTCAGATTTCATGGGGCAGCACCACCACTGTACCACTGTTCTGCTAGCAGCGTTTCCTAGAGAAAACATCCCAAATATGAGTAGCGGTGGACCTGCAAGGCCTCCAGATATGTCCCTGGAGGATGGACCTGGATCTTCACTGGCAGTCCCAGCTTCTCAGGGGCAAACATCCTCAAGCTCTCTGATGTTACCGTGATACAACTCTATGCAACAGGGGCAACACATCTTTCGAGGCCAAGCAGTTGCCACATGTAGAGTACTCACTGTCACCTTGCAACCTGCAGCCTTTGTCAAGCTTTCCTCCAGCGAGCAGGATTTGCATTCCTCCCCAGCCTCACCATCCACTCCCTTTCCCACTGCTAAAACCTCCCCTCCCTGCCAGGTAGAGGATTTCTGAGCTGCCATTCCTCCTAATTACCATAAAACAGTTAGCTATGTATTGTTCTACTTTACGCAGAAATTGCAATTTCATCTGTAGCTTTAAACAAATGGGAAAAATGTTCTAAAACATGGGCTTTTATTGAATTAAATATTAACATAAATACAGGGCTGAATGCAGCACTGGATTATTAATTTTAATATTTAATCCAACAAGAAACCTTATGGTTGTTTTAGGGTGGTTTATTTTCTTTAATTCATTTCCTGTCAGCACTAAAATTAAGTTTTCTTAATGAAGGAAAGTGATCAGCAAAGTGTACTCTTGTGGTACAGAATATTAGGGGTTGGTGACTGAGAGCATACAAATAACAAAAAGAGAAAGCAATAGCAATAATGATATCCCTGTGTTGGCATGGACAAGAATGAAAGGAACGTAATTAATACGATGCACAGCTCAGATGAATACGAGCTGGAGGGGATTACAGAAAGCAGGTGACCATTAAGTGTTTATCATTCAGAGTGAAAACAGCACAGGTGGCTAACTTTGGGGAAGACATCTTTAAACACAAGCTCACCTACTGGGCAGTAACAGAAATGTTTAAGGACACCCCTTCAGCCCAGGTCCAGGCCCTCCAGCTTGTGTGGCCGTCCCCACCTCAGTGCTGTATCACGGCACCAAAGGCGTCTGGCTTAGCGGGGACATCAGCAGAGCTGCGTGTACCAGCTGTAGAGCCATCCTTTAAGCTGACGCTCCTCTTTCCAGCTAGGTCTGGTGCATCCACCAGCTGTCAGGTCCAACAGCCCTGTGCCTTTGAGGGATGCTTGCTGCCTGCTCTGGAGGAGGGGTAGTGGGAGTGCTGGCAAAGGGAACTGGTTGGCCTCATCCATGGGAAGGGTGGTGCAGTGTTTGGCTGCATCCCCAGCAGCCTGGCCAGCAGAGCAAGGGAGGGGATTCTGCCCCTCTGCTCCGCTCTGGTCAGACCCCACCTGCAGTGCTGCATCCAGCTCTGGAGACCCTAACAGAAGAAGGACATGGACCTGCTGGAGCGGGTCCAGAGGAGGCCACGAAGATGATCCGAAGGCTGGAGCACCTCTGCTGTGAGGACAGGCTGAGAGAGTTGGGGTTGTTCAGCCTGGAGAAAAGAAGGCTCTGGGGAGACCTTAGAGCCCCTTCCAGTATCTGAAAGGGGCTTACAAGAAAGCTGGAGAGGGACTTTTGACAAGGGCATGTACTGGCAGGACAAGGGGTAATGGCTTCAAACTGGAAGAGGGCAAATTTAGATTAGATCTCAGGAAGAAATTTTTCACTCTGAGGGTGGTGAGACACTGGCCCAGGTTGCCCAGGGAACTTGTGGATGCCCCATGCCTGGAAGTATTCAGGGCCAGGCTGGATGGGGCTTTGAGCAATCTGGTCTAGTGCGAGGTGTCCCTGCCCATGGCAGGGGGGTTGGAACTAGATGATCTTTAAGGTCTCTTCCAACCTAAACCATTCCATGATTCTATGATTTCTGTCTCTGAATTTGCCCCGGGTCTGACATTTCTCAGCCATCCTGGTGAGACAGAGTCCAGATTGCAACATGATCAGGCTGCAGAGGACAAGGCGGGGCAGGCTGCATGTCTGGATTTTAGCAATGACATTTTAAGTTGGAAGATGGTAGAAAAAGAAAACCAACCCAGGCAGGAAAATGCTTTGGAAAAAGTATTTTACAGCAGCTGCAGCTAGAGTAAACCAGTCTAGTGCTTTTTTTATTTACGCCAGCTGGGGATCTGGTCCGAAATCCTGGGAGGAGTCTCCCTTCCCCAAATGGAGCAGCATCCTTTCTTCTGTTTTTGTTTTTGTTTTTTTTTTTTTTTTCATCCAGGCTTTAGACACGCTCTGTTCTCTGCCCTGGTAACACAATAACCCGGCAGCAGTTGCATTTCCATAGGACTCATCATGGTGGGCAGAAAAAGCCACCTTTTCTGATACGTGATCTGTCTTTTGGGCTTTCTTTGGCTTCTTGGACAATTGCTGCTTCTCACAGTAACTACAAGGTGGGAGGTGAAGTTCTGGCTTTGGAAAGTTGATCTGTGATAGGAGCTGGGCATGCAGAGAAAGAAAGAGAGGGAGAGCTGCTGAGGCCAGCAGAGGAGGATGAGAGGCAGTCAAGAGTGGAGGACACTGAACAAGAGAGACCAAGCTGAAGGCAGGGGATGGCAGGGCTTTATTGGGATTCAGAGGCGTCCAAGCGAAGGAGCAGACAGCAGCTGACCGCCGACGCTGAATAGCAACAAGCTTCCTCAAGCATTGGGCAATTATTTTCAGGTAGTGCTTCCCATCTGGAACGAGGTTGGGAATGGCAGCTCCTGGGGTGGCTCTTCGGAGATCCCATGCCGCCTCGCCCCGCACAAACGCTTTTCTGAGAGAGCCCAAACCCTGCCTGCTATTTCCCCCATCTCTGGACATGCCCTATGATAACAACCTCCCTAAAAGCCCTGGGGACCCCCAGCATTCCGCATCCATGAAGCCACAGACATTGGCATCGGGGGAGAGGGAGAAACCATGCAAAGGGCTGCCAGGCAGATGGGGTCAGCGGGTGTAAGATGGCATGATCCCATTAGGATTAACCCTGATTGACTAGCTGAGGGTCTGCCCACGTGTCTCACCTTCCCGGTGATCAGTGTGTGATGGTGAGGCACAGGTATTTTTCTCCCCAGGTTAACGCCAAGCAGAGCTGCGCACGGTCTTAGCAGGCAGGGAGAGGAAAGACGGTCCATCCAAGACAACACATCCTTATGTTTCATTGTTTAAGCTCTTAAGCTCCTATTTAAATTTGAGCTGTAAAACATTGAACTGATTAAAAAAA